>OVBE01003135.1:0-27910 GCA_900406425.1 Iberis pinnata
TAGAAAATGACAAGAAATGTTATGTAAAAATCCTAAAATTCTAGTGTTATCAATTAGCCCTTTTAGCTCTTTCTCATTTTCAAGTTGTTGTTATTTCTTCGAATCCAAATGTAATCGATACTATGATTACTATTGAAAGCAATAAAGTTTTTGTTTCCTTTGTTTATGGTGCACCTGTTCTTACAAATCGTGACAAAGTCTGGGAATATTTAAAACGTATAAATTCCATGCGTTTTTCCCCTTGGGCTTTGATAGGGGATTTTAATGAGATTACTGATCACAATGAAAAACATGGGGGTCGAACTCGTAGTGATTGTTCATTTCTTGATTTTAGGCTCATGAAGCAATGCTGTGGTATGGTGGATTTTCCATTTATGGGAAATTGCCTATCTTGGGTTGGCCGAAGAGGTAGTTATACCGTTCGGTGTCGTCTAGATAGGGGGATGGGTAATGAAGAGTGGTATGATTGTTTTTCTCACTCTTACATTGAATACCTGCGATTTCAGGGTTCTGATCATCGTCCCGTCCTGCTACGAGTACGAAAGAAACGTTTCAATGGGGACAAACAGTTCCGTTTTGATAAAAGGTGGGTCGCAAACCCGGACTTTGAAAATATAGTACGGGCGGGTTGGACATCAGAAAGTTTGGCAGAGGGTGCGAACATTACATCGCGTATTAAATCATGTCGTGGCGCCATCTCAAAATGGCGACATAAGGAAGTCCAAAACTCAGGAGATCTAGTTGCGGACTTAAAAAGGCAATTAGACCGGGCTTATTCAGATGATGCATACGTATCTGACATATCTCGATTAACAAATGACCTCCGAATTGCTATGGCATCTGAGGAGTTATATTGGAAACAAAAAAGCCGTGTCCAATGGCTTCAGGAAGGTGACAAAAATACAAAGTATTTTCATGCCAGTACGAAAATGCGTCGAGCGCGTAACCGCATTATCGGGCTAAAAACCGATTCCGGAGAATGGATTGAGAAAGAAGAAGAAATTGTTCATGAGGCGACAACGTATTTCCAAACGCTGTTCACTGCCACCCCAACAACCCATATCGAGGAAGCCTTACGTCCCTTAGTGCCACGTGTAACCCCGTAGATGAATACCCGTTTGACTGCTCCCATAAGGGTTGCGGAAGTCAAAGAGGCATTATTTGCGATGGGACCGGAGAAAGCTCCGGGTCCAGATGGTCTAACAGCTTTGTTCTACCAACGTTATTGGCATATTGTGGGCCCCCACTTAATTAAGATGATCCAGCTCTTTATGTTATGAGGCCATATGGACGAGTCTCTCAACACGACAAATATATGTCTCATTCCAAAGGTTGACCGTCCGCAGGGAATGAAAGAGTTCAGACCCATTAGCTTATGTAATGTTAGCTATAAAATTCTTTCAAAAGTTCTATGTCAACGCCTTAAGAGAGAACTACCCCATCTCATTTCGGAAACACAGTCAGCTTTTGTTGCTGGACGATCCATTACGGATAATGTTATTTTAGCTCAAGAAGCTTTCCATGCCTTACGAACGCAGTACAGCTGCAAAAAAGAGTTCATGGCAATCAAAACCGATATGAGTAAAGCCTATGATCGGGTGGAATGGTCTTTCTTACGGCAACTGATGCACCACCTCGGTTTCAACGATATTTGGATACAATGGATCATGTCCTGTGTTACTACTGTTACCTATAGTGTTTTAATCAATGGCTCCCCGAAGGGCAGGATCGTGCCCACACGAGGTCTCAGACAAAGTGATCCTTTGTCGCCTTACCTATTTATTCTTTGTACGGAAGTCCTTATTGCCAATCTACGGCAACAAGAAGCAGCTGGACGGCTGAGTGGCATCCGACTCGCCAAAAAATGCCCACCCTTATCTCATCTCCTCTTCGCAGATGATAGCTTGTTCTTCTGTCAGGCCACTTTGGCGCAATGTCATACTATTGCAAATATTCTACATCTGTATGAAAAAGCCTCGGGCCAATGTATTAATCTTGAGAAATCAACGATATTATTTGGCACAAAGTTTCTTGAGCAGAATCGCTATCTGCTAAAACACCGATTAGGTATTTATACGGAAGGCGGAAACGGGAAATACTTAGGTATCCCGGAACAGCTACAGGGCTCGAAAGCGCAAATGTTCGCATATGTTCGAGACCGTCTGAATAATCGTATTAATGGTTGGTCCTCGCGCTTCCTTTCGAAGGGTGGCAAAGAGGTACTTCTCAAATCTGTAGCTTAAGCTCTTCCAACATATGTCATGTCCTGCTTCCGGCTACCCGTGACGTTTTTAAGGAAGTTAACAAGTGCTATTGCGACATACTGGTGGAGTTCATTAGGAAGATCTAATGGTATCCACTGGGTTGCATGGCAAAAATTATGCCTTCCGAAGAGGTATGGCGGCCTAGGTTTCCGTAACCTCCAAGTTTTCAACCAGGCACTTCTGGCAAAACAACTATGGCGACTATATTCAAGACCAGAATCTCTCCTCGCTCGGATCTTGAAGGAAAGATATTTTAAATCTGGGGATGTATTCTAACCGGTGCGTGTATACAGACCTTCATACGGCTGGCGGAGTATTATTGAGTCTAAACCACTACTTTTGTCTGGAATGCGCCGAACGATAGGTACGGGCCAAAATACACGAGTATGGTACGATTCGTGGATTCCCTCAAAGAAACCACGACCTGCCTTTCCATCGACCAATGCCGTCTCGCAAGACTTACGAGTCTCGGATCTCATCTTGGTTAATTCTTCGATGTGGAATCTACCACTGATCCAAACTATTATTCAAGAAGAGGATATCCCGTATGTGCTATCGATTTGTCCATCACGCCTGGTAGATGATAGCTACTGTTGGCACTACACAAAATCTGGAACCTACTCGGTTAAATCAGGATATGAACTGGGACTACATACTTTCAACGACCGTACAAACGGTTGGCCGGAACAACCATCGATAACACCACTGTTATCCCGAATCTGGGAATTATCAGCCCCAGCAAAGCTCAAACATTTCCTGTGGCAAGCACTGCTGGGTGCTTTAGCTGTTAATGAACAATTAGCTAAAAGGAAACTACGCACGGACAACTTTTGTCCACAATGCAGTGCGTCCAATGAATTTGTGAACCATGCTCTTTTTATGTGTCCACCAGCACTTCAGAGCTGGGCGCTATCATAGATTCCGAGTGCTCCTGGGATTTTCCCATGTGGGAATCTCTACCAGAACTTTCATTACTTATTATCCAATACGTTAACCGAGCAATCGGTGACAAATAGCTTAAAGCAGTTCCCATGGATTGCCTGGTATGTTTGGAAATCGCGGAATGCGAAGTGTTTTTCCAACTCTTCATGGTCTCCGCCAGATATTATTGATCTTGCTCTAAAAGAAGCAACCGAGTGGTTCTCAACTCACCCCAGTGAAAGACAGTTAGCTTCTTCGGCTCTTCCAATAAGCCCCATGCACCAGGCAGCCATGCGAACATGTTGCTGTGTTGACGGATCATGGAAGGAGAGGGATAAGTTCAGTGGGATTGGATGGACTTTACTATCGGATAATGGGGAAACAATCTTAATGGGTTGTGCGGTAATTAATCGCAGATCTACTCCTCTTCAAACAGAGTTGTTAGCTTTGATTTGGGGAATACGGAGTATGCAGAATAGACAAATACAGTGTATAGATTTTCGTACCGACTCGACAGATTTAGTACATCTTCTGGATAACCCAGAGGATTGGCCAGTCTTTCATGCGGAGATGGCGGAACTGAATGCCCTAAAGCAAAGGACACCAAATTTCAGCCTTTCCTACTGTCCAAGACTGCAGAACAAGCAGGCTGACTCACTAGCAAGGGGCGCACGTCGGAAAAATGTTTTATCATCTTTCTCGGGTCCCTCACCACCTTTATGGTTGCCTAATTTTCCGTTTTAAATTGTTTTTTTATTGCTTTTTGTTGTCAAAAAAAAAAAAAACAATGACCAATAAATGCATAAATCAATATAGTTGGTGAAACGGTGTGTATTCTTATTTGTTAGGTTTGCAATAATGAGAGCTAGCCTTAAATGTTGTTGGCCTTTTTAACATATAGAAAGAGTGAAGGGTGAAAGAGTTTCAGCACCAATTTCCGTTTCTTTCATTTTATGTATCGTATTATATTGAATTAATCCTGTATATTTCAAATTTTCAATGAACGCCACTGCTCTAATTGGTTTTCAAGTGTTTAACCCAGAGTTTCAAATGTCTATAATAGATAATGGAAAAAGCAGTAAATCACAAAGAGCAAACAAGATCACTTTACAAAACGAAAGGGTACAATCGTAATATAACGTCGTCCCTCATAAAGCACTTAGACGAGGGTCCCACCCTTGACGAACTCAGTGAAAGCCAAGGCGACCAAACCGAGCATAGCGAAACGGCCGTTCCAAAGCTCAGCGTCTGATGTCATGAAACCGTCGGACTTGGACTCGGCAGTGATGCCCTTGAAAAGAGGCACAAGCGATGCAAGAGTCAAGATGGCCGTAGTACCAAGGAACCACGAGACTCCACCGTCGGAGATCTGAGCGAAAACGTTTTCACCTTTGGAAAGTTCAACCGCTAACGCAGCCACAAATCCAACCATCGCTAAACGCCCGTTTATCCTCTCGGGTGCTGGACCACTAAACGCTAGCAAGTCGCTAAACTTCGTGCTCACCTTTAAAAATTAATTATCGCTTCGTTATTATCGATTATAATATCGTTTAATGTCTAATATTTGCTTTTATAATGTCTATTCCATGACTTATTACTATTCTTTCTCGATGTTTTGGAACAAACATAAATGTATTTGTACTACTTTTAAAAATATACCTTAGGTTTAGTAGGACGAGGAGGAGGAGGAGGTGGGGACGATGACTTAGGCAAAGGCTGAGCTGCCGAGGTTGAAGGTGCAGCAGATTCATCTTTTGAGGGCTCTCCCTGCAAAAGTATAACCAATCAGACGGTCAGAATTTATGGTCGTGTAATAACCGTTGGATTAGGAAAATAGAAGGATGTGTACGTGTACCTCAGCCATGCACCTGACTCCCACTGGATAATTCCTCTTTAGGTTAGTGAAGTTTCCGGCGAAGAAAGGCTTAGTGGTGGTGTTGATCTTGCGAGTAGTCAATCCACCGGCAAAGACTGACTGCATGTTAAACGACGCTGTTGCCATTTTACTATTTCTGTGGACTAGAAGAGGATCTTAAATAGATTCAAATAAAACTTTAACTTTAAGTTGGAACTTGCTTGTTTGTGTTGAAACTTGATATGTGTAATGAATTATCAACGTATGTATTTATAAGACCGGGGTGCTGAGAAATGATAGGTCTGAGTTGTTTCTTGAACTTTCTTAAAAGTAATAATAGTTTTATTTGTTATATATTTGTTCAAATTAAAATAACGAACGGTCAATAAGATAACACACAAAAATTGATACTATTAATCTTAGTTTTGTTTTTCCGGTTAATTGAACATGTGTTAGATTTATTGAAGTGACTGAGATAACTATACCTAACCAAAGTGTTCATGAGAATATTGTATTTAATTTGATACCGTTGATACACATGTAAAAACAAAAATTGTTAGTAGAGTCGAGTTATATCAACAACAATCAATAGAAAAACACCTCTATAAAACATGCTAATTATTTTATTTATGAATGTTACAAATTCCAGCATGCTAATTGCTTATTATTTTACTTTTGGATGTTACAATTTCTAGCATTTTCGGAAGTACAAACTATTTTAGGTTATTTTCTACTATTTCAAACCAACACTACAAAAAAATACGGCCAAAGCCGTCGAAAATAAGCAATTTCAACGGATTACCGACGGATAGTGTATGTCGGTTGTAAATGGTCGATTTTCTTAATCCGTTGGTATTTTCGACAGAATATAGACGAAATATTATTGACGGATAATCAGCGGTAATGTTCGTCACTCATATAATTGTCGATAAGTCACTTATATAATCGGTAATCCTTTCACCATCCATCCATGATCAAAAATAGAGAGAAGGAGTAGACAATTTTATAAGTTTGTTTCTTAAGTTGTGAAGTTGAAAAAAGAAAAGGAGTTGTATTTATGTAACAATTTATTGGTGGAATTCCGATAGAAATGCCCGTCAATATCTTGAAATATATCCGTTGAAAACGGATAAAATGGTTAATCTCAAACGTGCAAATTTTGTCCGGAAAATCGACGGATTACCGACGGATTAGTTTCCGTCGATAAAACCGACGATACGTTTTTCCGTCAGAATTTCTGACAGATTCGAATTCGTCAACTTGTCTGGTCAGAAAATGACTTGTTTTCTTGTAATGCAATTTCATAATTTTGTGTCTCTGTTTGTTGCTGTTGGTAGCAGTGTAGATCGTCTGCATCGACTTCTTAGTTGATATTTTTATTTTTCATATTCGTTTCTCTATATAGGCTTTCTTTTATGTTATTGTTGTTTGTCCCTTGGCATTTGCATCTATGTGTAAGTTCTTGTTCTGGTGGTTTGGTGGTTTTCTGCCAAGCTCAATCATATTGTCAATGTTAACAGTATTTTCTACATCTCGTTGTT
The DNA here is from genome assembly GCA_900406425.1 of Iberis pinnata. NCBI lineage: Eukaryota > Viridiplantae > Streptophyta > Magnoliopsida > Brassicales > Brassicaceae > Iberis > Iberis pinnata. Next base: position 6,582 of record OVBE01003135.1, read on the forward strand.
TCTAGCAAATTTCTCAGGCTCGAGACTGCGTTATGTTCTAATCGACCCTTTGCTCTCTTTCCCTCCATCGTCATTTTTTGTTTTTGGTTCATCTTCCTTCTTTTATGTCAGTTTTGTGTATCGATGTGTCTCCACTTTGATTTGGAATGTTTGAGGTTTGTTCAAACCTTTATTATCAGTTGGGAGTTTAAAAGTAGGCTTTGATTTGGGTTTGTTTATCTTATTACACTGGTGTTGATTGTAGTTGGTGTGTGTTGTTGTTTGGGTGGTTCGTTAGGCTAACTTTTTGAGTTGGGGTTGGTTGTCGTTGTGGTAGAGTATTTTTCTTAGTTCAAGTGTAGTTATTTGGTTTTACTCTCTAGTTTGCTAATCCTTCTGCTCCCGTTCCTTGCCCAAATGTGGCTGAGTTTAGATCCTTCTAAGTTTGTTTTGGTATGCCTTGTACATGCTATTTTGTTGGTGTCACTATAACTTGCTTCGGAATACTTGGGTTTCAAAGGTTTCGTACGTTATGATATAGTAGTAAAATCAGTCTTAAGTTTTTACTTAATATTTAAACCGTTTATATATATAAGATGAGAAATTTATATTTGTTTCAAAATGCTATCATATTATATTATATATTATAAATCTATTAAATATCCAATAAATAATAATAAAAATATTAGTTTTTATTGACTATCAATTTTTTATATACGAAATATTTTAAATAAAAGATATTGTTTCTTAATCTTTGTGCTTTTAACAAAAAAAATATCTTATATAAGAAAGAAAATCTTTAAGAGAGTATAATCTTAGATAGAAAACAAATATTTTGGTTTATTCATCAAAATAAAACTGAAGCATATTTGGCCGTTCCAAAAAGAAACACGTAGGCAAAAACAAAAGTGAAAAGGGAAAAGGAGGAAGCTGCGATATTTAATGAACCACGTTGCTTTAGATTGTCCCACACATTCATAAGATTTCCATTAAACTTTTATAACTTTTTGAAGAAAAAAGAGCAATTTTAGTCAGTGACGTGGTGAACTTCTTCGTCACACCTTCTTCCACTACATTTTTTTGCCAAGTGGGTTTGGTAAAACACGTTAGAAAAAGAATCTCTTATATCGTGTGGCTCAAAACAAAACTTGAAACAATACGTTTGTTAAAAGAAGAGAGGTTTCATTGATTACACATCTCCTCTTTATTATCTTGGAAGTTAGCGAAGTTAGTATCCAAATAGACCCCATGCTTACTCCATTTGGGTCCGTGACTTCTCTCTGACTACGTGGCCCATCTTAGCTCCCTCAGTTGTTAACGGTCATGTGAACATTTTAATAACTTTGCAATTCAACATCTTTCCTTATATTAATGTAAGGAAATATAAAATTTTAACTTATATGTATGAGATCGTTTCTCTCTCTCAAAGTTTAACTTGCGTTATTGCCCGAGGTTATATTTTCATGATTTTAAATTACTTTTTTACACTATTTTTTACACTTAATTTTAATTTTATAATATATAATTCTAAGAATTTATATATATATATATATATATTTTTTTCAAAAGGTAAATAATATTAATGATAACTGTTTTACAAAGCAAAACAAAACATTTTCAAGAATGTCTAAAAAAATTAAAACAACCTTATTGAAACTGGGTGAAAGATCACAATTTTAAAGTTCACAAATTACTGGTGGTAAGCGAATCAGAGAGTTAGCAGCTTGCTGAATCCTATCATGTGTAGTGTTGCTAAGATAGTGTTTCTAATGCACCTATCAATGTCTTTGAAGGTTTATGGTTGCATCTATATTAGTCCTAGAATTATGAATTCTAGAGTTCCTCTCCCTCCATATCATATAGATGGTTGTCTGAATTGCTAGATTAGCCAATAGTCTAAGCCTTTTCCATGTAATTACGTGCAGATAGTCCATTATGTCGGACCAGACCAATAACTGATGGTCGGGGGAGCCAAATCTATGGAGCAGATGTTGCCATATATAGACTGCGAAGGAGCAATGCAGAAATAAATGGTCCCTAGTCTCATCTGCTGAGTTACACAAAATACAGAGATGTGAAGATGTGATGCCCCAGGAGATATTCTATCCTTTTTTCATGATTTTAATTTACTTTTTTACACTATTTTTTACACTTAATTTTAATTTTATATTATATAATTCTAAGAATTATTATTTTATTTTTTTTGGAAGAGGGGATAGCTAAAACAGGCTCTCTCAATTTATTAAAACTAAAGAGAAATAAAACTACATGGGAACAAACTCTCTCAGGCCCGGTTATCAAGATGATATTAGTTGGTTTTGACATCTCCTTTTTCCTTTCCTCTTTGGGTCTGTTTCTGAGAGCTTCTTTAGCTTAAAATAGTATATGTTACTAAGCTTTCTTATGGGCACTATAACCGAAAATCCCCTCAACCATTTTTCTTTTCCTCTTTCACTCCAATTTCAAATCTCCTTACTAGAACTAGAAACTTTGTCTCGCCGAACTCCCTCCGTCGCTCCCTCCGGCAAGTTCTTCCTACAACTGAGTTAGTAGGTTACTTCTTCAGAGTACTCTACGGTGAAGATTACTACCTTGTATTAGGGATTTCTTCCTCTAAACTAAGCTAGACTCATCTTCAAGCTGGTCAGCTGTTAAGGAAGATTTTATTAGCTAACTTCTCGAACTGGTGCTGAGTTATTCCAGGCATGTTAACTACTCTAGTGTCGTATTTACCCATTGGTTGGGACATTTAAGAGAGACTAAGTCCTCTTGCATTTACTCTGTATTGAGCCCCTGCTCTCTTCATTTATTGCGTTAGATTTACTCTCCACTTACTTGATCTTCTAATCTCTTATTTAGTGCAGATTGCAGACCTTTTAGTAGAGATATCATCTAATCTCACATCTCTGTTGTATCAACTGCTCTGAATATTTTGCTCACAATGCCTCAACAATATTCCAGAGCAGAGAAACATAAATGGGTTGTCGATTCAGGCCCATCTAAACGACGGTCACCATTGCGTATTCCGGAATGCGACAACTCTGCACTTATTGCAGAACATAATCTTACTCTTATAGGACGAGTAACTAACTCTCAAGTCCAAAATACCAGAGCTTTAGTGGAATATATGATACAGTTATGGCATCTCGACTCAAATGTAACAGGAAGAGCTCTGGGTCCAGAATTGTTTTAATTTAAATTCGATTCAGAAGAAGACCTAAAGTTAGTGTTGAAACGAGCTCCTTTCCATTTCAAGAAATGGATGTTGATTCTTCAACGTTGGGAGCCTGTTGTCTCCAATACTTTCCCGTCACTTATCCCATTCTGGATAAGAATTCACGGAATTCCCCTCCACTATTGGACTGATCAGACCCTACGCACTATTGGTTTAGACTTGGGTCATCTGGAGGATTGTGATGTAAGCCAAGGAAGGGTCAGAGTACTTGTCAATGGCTTAGTACCTCTGATTATGGCTCTTCCTATTAGATTACCTTCAGGAGAAGTAACATCGATAGAACTGGAGTATGAGAAATTGGGGAAACACTGTTTTAGCTGTATGTCCCTTTCACACGAAGAAAGAGACTGCCCTAAAGCTAGATCACAGAGAACAGAACCTCGAACCCTTGGCATTTCACAACAGAAGACACTGGATAGCATAGATGCAGCAAAACGTAAACTCTCAGCTCATAAGGCAGTTAGAGACCCGTCCTACCACCAATCCTTAAAACCACGGGGACAAATCTTCAGACGTACCTCTAGAAATGAGGCCTATCACTCTTCATTCTACAGACCTAAGAATGCTGGTGATTTTGCTATGTCTAACTCCAACTTCATCCCACCTTCTAGAGATCTTCATCCACGACACAGGAATGAATATGATTCCTTCTCAAGATCATCTAACTATCGAACTAAAAACCCGACTGAAGAAGAAGGCCATTGTGGTGACTTAACCCGTCATAAGGGTCCTCATATGTTCGTTGAAAAATCAACTCCATCTAGGTCGCAGGTTGGAGACAAGATTACAGAATCTCCGTCTCTATCACTACAGCAGAGACAGTCGGGTAAGGATCCTATGGAGATCTCAGAGTCGGGACGATCTCGTTGACCGGCACTTGAACGCATTGAATTCCAAAACCCTTTAGTATTGAGGGATCAGAGTCTCAACTCAGACCTAATGCAAGATATTGAAATTCAATATGCACCTCAACAATTGACTCCAAATAACCTTCAGATCGGACGATCCGGTGGTGCGAATTCTGATCATATCGGAAATGCTCATTTGCCCCATTCTCATATGGAGGGTAACACTAACTCATCTATATTACCACTAGATGTGGATTCTTCAGGTGGTAATATCCTGTCACGATTGGGAAACAGAGTTGAAGAGGTTAGGATTTCACTTCCAGGATCTTCTGCTAAGATCAAGAATACAACAAGGAAAAATCAAAACACTGCCTTACCTAAAGTTTCGACTAGAACTACCAATAAACAGAGGGCCCCAAGAAAAGTTCTTAGCGGAGCTGGCTCACGTAAAAGAAATGTTGCTAATACCCGAACTTCTCCTAACAAGAGACAAGAGGCAGGAACCTTACCCCATGTACCTTTGAATAACAAGACGGGGGTTGCGAAGGAAGCTCATTATGTCGTTCCTTTTGTTCCTGCTATATGTAAGAAAAAGGTGGATTTTCACAATCCGCCAAATCCGCTTCCTTAGTCATAACTACTTGGAACTGTCAAGGGCTTGGGAGCACCCTTACAGTTCGACGGCTACGGGATTTCCGCCTAGGCTTTTTCCCGGATATATTGTTCCTTATGGAGACTAAGAATACTGATGATGTAATACATAAAAAAACACATTGGATGGGCTATCACCAATCCTTTTCGATTCCTCCCCTTGGTTTGAGTGGAGGCTTGTTACTTCTCTGGAAAGAGGATGTTCAACTTGAGATTATAGTTACATCTCCTAACTTCATTGATACTAAGATTACCTTCAAGAGTAAGGTTTTGTTTGTTACCTTTATCTATGGTGCTCCCTTGAAGCAAGATAGGCAGGCTATATGGATCCAACTTTCCACATTAGGTGCTAGAGATGCTCCATGGTTACTACAAGGTGACTTTAATGAGATACTTGATAATCAAGAAAAGCGGGGAGGACCCTTAAGAAAACAACATACTTTTGTCGACTTTAGAAGCCTTGTCTCAAGAAATGGACTCTTTGATCTTAAATTCACTGGCAACCCACTATCTTGGAGAGGATTCCGATACAACCACTTCATTAGAGCTCGTCTTGATAGAGCCCTTTGTAATAGCAATTGGATGGATAACTTTCCTTCTTCTAAGTCCGAGTATCTATGTTTCGAAGGATCGGACCATAGGCCAATAGTGACATGTATTGACGATGCTAGAGTTAAAAGACGAAGTCCCTTCCGATTTGATAATCGCCTAAGAGACAATGTGGAAATTTTTGAGCTAATTAATCAGGAATGGAATTCTCCATCACATGTTTCTATTGTTTCAAAAATCAATGCTTGTAGATCAAGAATTATTGAATGGAAGAAGAATCACAATTTGAACTCTTCTGTTTCCATACATGAATTACAATCTCATCTTGAGAAAGCTCTCACATCCGATCCTCCTAATACTCATTTGATTGGTTCAATCTCTGCCCAATTAGAGGAAGCTTATAAACATGAAGAAATGTTGTGGAAACAAAAGAGTAGAATTAATTGGTTACAAAGTGGGGACCGTAACTCTAGTTTTTTTCATGCTTCTACGCGCCATCGAAGAGCTCAGAATCGGTTATCTATTTTGGAAGATGCCAATGGGATCCCTTGCTTTGAAGAATCGGAAATCATAAATATTGTGTCAAAATATTTCCAATACATATTTACCTCTAATAGTAATGAGGATCTATCCATTGTTTCAGAATCGTTAGAAATGTGCATCTCACCTACGGTTAATGAGAGTTTAATTCAAATTCCCGATGCACAGGAAATTAAGGCGGCCTTATTTGACATCCATCCAAATAAGGCACCGGGACCGGATGGATTTACGGCGGGTTTTTCCCAAAGCTTTTGGACCATTGTGGGATCGGATCTAGTTTCGGAAATAGTCAAGTTCTTTACCACTGGCAAATTCCCTAGGAGACAAAATGAAACGCATATCCGCCTTACACCTAAAGTCTTGGGTCCTAGAAAGGTCTCGGATTATCGACCAATCGCATTATGCAATGTCTTCTACAAGATTATAGCTAAATTATTAGCCAAAAGACTCAATGGTATCCTCCCTTCTATAATATCGGAAAATCAATCTGCTTTTGTTAAAGGTAGGGCAATTTCCGATAATGTATTGATCACTCATGAGATTCTCCACTTTTTAAAGTGCTCCTTAGCATCGACTCGTGGAGCGATGGCTATTAAAACGGATATTAGTAAAGCGTATGATCGAATTGAGTGGTGCTTTCTAAGGGAAGTCCTCTTGAGAATGGGATTCCATATAGTGTGGATTAATTGGATTATGGAATGTGTTACGTCCGTTTCATATTCGTTTCTTATTAATGGATCCCCTCAGGGCTCGGTTGTACCTTCTAGGGGACTAAGACAAGGAGATCCCCTCTCGCCGATTCTCTTTATTCTATGCTCGGAAGTTCTTTCAAAGCTTTGTAGAAAAGCACAGGGCAAGGGATGGCTACCAGGGATAGGAGTTTCTAGAAATGGCCCACGAATTAATCATTTGCTATTTGCAGATGATACTATGTTCTTTTGCAAGGCAAATGGACCATGTAGTCACACTCTTGTGGAACTTCTCAAAAGATACTCTATAGCGTCAGGGCAAATGATTAATTATTCTAAATCGGCCATCACCTTTGCCGCAAAAATTCCGGATCATACAAGGAGTATAATAAAAAGGATTCTTGGTATATCAAAGGAAGGAGGTTCCGGGAAATATCTTGGTGTTCCGGAAAATTTTGCTCAACGAAAATCTGATATTTTTGCCTTTTTAGTGGATCGCCTTCGTCAAAAGTCCCATAGTTGGACTTCTAAATTCCTGTCCCCGACAGGTAAACAGATTATGCTCCAATCGGTTTTGACGGCTATGCCGGCTTACACAATGGCGTGCTTTAAGCTCCCCTCGTCCATATGCAAGAAAATTCAATCTATTCTCACACGATTTTGGTGGGACTCATCTCCGGATAAACGTCATATTTGCTGGCTCTCATGGAAAAAACTTTCGGCTCCCAAGAATGCGGGTGGATTGGGATTTCGAGATATCGAATCTTTTAATGATTCCTTATTAGCTAATCTTAGCTGGAGAATCCTCTCCAAACCGGAGTCTCTTTTATCTCAAGTTTTACTGTCAAAATACAGTTATAATACTCCCTTTATGGAGGCAACGCTAACCTCAAGACCGTCACATGGATGGCGAGGCATCTTGATTGGTAGAGAGATATTACGTAAGGGATTGGGTTGGTTGATTGGAGATGGCTTATCAATCCGTGTTTGGAAAGATCCATGGTTGTCTCTCTTAGAACCTATAGTCTCGATTGGTCCTCCTCCATTAGGACTAGACGATGTACGCGTGAGTGATTTGTTAACAGAGGATAAAACATCCTGGGATTGGGAAGCAATTGACGCTATTATCCCAGCTTACAAACCTTTCATCGGTCATTAAGCCCAGGCTCCTCTCGATGCTTGGATAAGCTGGTCTGGTTTCCCTCTAAATCTGGTTTATATTCCTCCCGAACAGGGTACGGTATCTCTGCAATACAGAACTTACCAACAAGATATACATCGTTTAATTGGCAAAGGCATCTATGGAAGCTAAAATCAACCCCTAAGATCAAATCACTGCTATGGAAAGCTGCTCATGAAGGGCTTCCAGTCGGTCTTCAATTGCCTATTCGAGGCTTTCCTCAATCGATACAGTGTCCGCGATGCGGTCTCCCGGAATCATGTGCACATGTATTCTTACACTGTCCCTTTGCCACCCAAGTGTGGAATAATTCACCTTTCTGCTATTTGCAGGTTGATCCTAATGAAACAATCTTATCATTCTTGGGTAAATCAGAGCATTGGAGCACTGCTCCCCCCTTGAATATTCAATACGCACACTTGTTTGCGTGGATCTGTTGGTATCTCTGGACTTCCAGAAATAATTTGATTTTCGCCCAAAAAACTTTTTCTGTTTCAGATGTGCTTGATCAGTCCATCCGTGCAGCAAGAGAATGGGAAATTGCAACGAACCTTATACCTAAATCTCGTGACCATCAGACACCGTCCGCCTTACCTGTTATACAGTCAGGATTGCTCTGTTTTTCGGATGCTGCCTGGAATGCTCGATCACAATTAGGAGGATTGGACTGGTGTTTCTTTAAACCGAATGGTCAGCTAGTTGATTCTTTTCAGGCCCCAGCATCAGCGTGTAAATCGGCGTTAGCAGCGGAAGTAGAAGGCGTGTTTTATGCTATGAAATTGGCCCGTACTCTCCTTCGAAGAGAGATAACTATCTTATCATATTCTCAAGTTCTGGTTAATACACTTAATTCTAACTCTGATTATAATGATCTCTATAGAGTTTTGAGTGAAATCCGAAGCTTGGTACCTGACTTTATTTCAATTTCTTTCCGTTATGTTAGTCGTTCTGCAAACACTTTAGCGGATTCCTTGGCTAAAGAGGCTCTTCGTAGCCTTGAACTTTCTGTAACTTGAACTCTGTTCTATTGGCAGTTATTAATTATGGTTTGACAAAAAAAAAAAAAAAATACATGGGAACTTGTCTTGGGTACACTAACCCATTAGGATCATCCAACATAATAGAACTAACAATAGGCGGGTTCTCACAGAACATGTGAAAGCCTAAAGGTAAAGAAAAAGCAAAAGACGCTAACCCATATGCAAGACGATTAGCTTCCCGGAAAACATGTGTCACTCGGACTACCCAGTCCTTTCTAAGAAAGCCATAGCACAAATGTGCTAGGAAAGATAATGGATGTGAATCACCTATCCCCTTCGTTAGGAAACCCACAACCATCTCCGAACCTATCTCCAACTCCAACTGTCGTATCCGGCCTCCCATGCAATATAAATGCCATAATATACGCCCCATAATTCCGCCAACGGAGCTGAACACACACCTATATTCACGGAAAAACCCACACACCACTTCCCCACATGATCTCTCACCACTACCCCCGCTGCTGCTCGACCCGGGTTGCCTAATGACACCCCATCCGTATTAAGCTTGAACCAACCACTCCTAGGAGCTTTCCACCCGATAAGTATTTCCTGTCTCTCTCGACCACCATTCGTCCGTCGCATATTTTGGTAACTAGACCATACTTCTTTCGAGAGATCAATCACAAATCTTGTTCTATCCCGACACCGAATCAAGCTACCAAAGAAATTCCCACAACGCCACTTCCAGCTCTACCAAATCGTTACCGAGAAAAGTGTAGAACATGCCACACCATACACCATCTCTGAGTCCCTAATATTTGTATATAACCAAGTTAATAATGGTTCATCAAAAAATTGAGCTTGCTTATTCCTTGGGACAATCCTCTACCATATCCCTGCGACTGAGGAACAATCACGTAACACATGCATTATCAACTCCACACCCATCTTACAAACCTCACAGATACCTGACTCACAAAGTCTTCGTCATCTTCGTTCCTCATTTGTCATGATTACTTGATGACACACTAACCAGAGGAATAAACGTGCTCTCTCAATAGTCTTGACTCTCCATATCCGATCATAAAAGCAATGCATGGCTTGGTGTGGGATCTCTTTTCTTATCAAAAGTGCATAAGCCGACCTTACAGTAAATTCTCCATTAGCACAAAAACCCCAAGAAAGACGGTCTAAATGTCCTGTAACATTATTCACCACTATCAAACGTAACTCTAACTTAGTATGATCATCTAAATAATCACCAATCTGTTCCATATGCCAACCTCGACCTTCACTCCAAAGCTCACTTACACGTTTTGAGAGAAGCAATTCTGGTGGATGAGCCGTAACTCGAGAAACCAACGCCTCATTTCCTAGCCACCTATCTCTCCAAAACTCTATGTTTCGACCATCACCAAGTACCCAAGACAGATTTGGAAGTATTACATGATTCATCCCTAGCATCACCGATCTCCATAAAACCGACCAACGACTTCTTGGGATCACCCAACCTACACCATCAGTTGCTTGCACGTGATACTTATGCCTCAATAACATAGCCCACAGGGAAGTGTTATCATTTAAAAGCCTCCACCCTACCTTCAAGAGCAATGCAATATTCATATTCCGAGCCATGCGTATACCTAGCCCACCAGCCGACTTTGGTAAGCAAACGCGATCCCATGCGAGTAAATGTTGTCTTCTTATCTCGGTTGAGCTGCCCCATAGAAAATTTCTTGAAATCTTGTCCAGCCTATCGAGAGTAGACACCGGTAAAGCTATCATACTCATAGAATGGACTAAAATTGATGACAAGATCGCTTTTGTAAGCGAAGGTAAATAATATTAATGATATTTGTTTTACAAAGCAAAGCAAAACATTTTCAAGAAGGTCTAAAAAATTAAAACAACCTTATTGAAACTGGGTGAAAGATCACAATTTTAAAGTTCATAAATTACTGGTGGTAAGCGAACCAGAGAGTTAGCAGCTTACTGAATCCTATCATGTGTAGTGTTGCTAAGATAGTGTTTCTAATGCACCTAGCAATGTCTTTGAAGGTTGTGGTTGCATCTATATTAGTCCTGGAATTATGAATTCTAGAGTTCCTCTCCCTCCATATCATATAGATGGTTGTTTGAATTGCTAGATTAGCCAATAGTCTAAGCCTTTTCCATGTAATTACGTGCAAATAGTCCATTATGTCGGACCAGACCAATAACTGATGGTCGGGGGAGCCAAGTCTATGGACCAGATATTGCCATATATAGACTGCGAAGAAGCAATGCATAAATAAATGGTCCCTAGTCTCATCTGCTGAGTTACACAAAATACAGAGAGGTGAAGATGTGATGCCCCAGGAGATCATTCTATCCTTTGTTGGTAATCTGTTCTGATGGGCCACCCAAAAAATGAAAGCGTGCTTTTGAGTTGCTCCCTTAAACCAAATAGTTTTGTCCCATTGAAGAGAACCTCCCCGAGGTCTAATTGAGTCCCAAGTTAAGGCTGTTGAGAAGACACCATCAGTTGAATGAGGAATGTGCCAATATTAGCTGTCTTGTTCTGTCCCATTAGATGGCGTCTGGTGGTTGAGAAGAATTGATCTGAATTGAAGCAAAGTAGGGTTTCTTGTCCTTGAAGGGGGCATTATCCAGCAGCCATGAGAAACTACTTCTCTAACCTTAGTATCCTTGTGAATACCAGTTGTGAGAGGTCCATTGTGTCCAATCTTATCCCATAAAGAAGCAGAGCCACCTTGAACCTAATTATCAAACCAAAAGCTTGCCTCTGCACCATTCCCTAGTCTACATCTAATAAATTGTTTGGCTTGGTATCTGATGTTAAGCATGGAATTCCATATCCAGGAATCTGAGGAGGATTTTTTTATTGACCAGAAGCTTTTGTCTCTTAGCCGCGTGTCTTTATTCCAAGAAACCCACATAGATCCAGCTTTTGAGAATAACAACCATATTTGCTTGAGCAGAGTGTTGTATTCCATGTCTTCAAGTCTTTTAATATGTGTCCCCCTTCCTCTTTAGGAAGGCATATTGCATTCCAAGAAACTTTGGTTCCACCAACCTTCATAATGCTACCTGCCCACAAGAACCTAGTACACAACCTTTGTATCAAAGTTAGACAGTTACTTGGTACTCGAAAAGCTGAAAACCAGAAATTTAAAGTGCTGTATATATAACTGTTTTAATCAAAAGAAGCTTTCCTGCAAATGATAAAGCCTTGTTTGCCCAATGATTAAACTTGAGGAAAGTATATCAAGTAATGGATCATAGTCAGCTTTCTTTAGTTTGTTATGCATCAAAGGCAAGCCTAAATATCTAAAGGAAAAGGTTTCAGAAATGAAACCAAGTGCAGATAAATGGGCAGATTCAGAAACACTTAACCCTGCGTATAAAGAGCTGATTTTCCTAGATTCATTTGTAAACCAGAGATGCTATGGAAGATCTCCAGGGCCTACAGAATTCCTTGAGCATAGGATAAGCTTCCATTAAACAAGACCAGTACATCATCTGCAAATGATAGATGGGTATTTTGAGCCTCTGTGCCTTAGGATGATAACTGATCCTACCTGCATCAAAATAGGAATCTATTAAAGAGGCAAAGAACTCCATTGTAATCACGAACAGGAGGGGGGGATAAGGGATCTCCCTGACGAAGACCCTTTCTTCCTTTGAAGAAACCACAGAGGTTGCCATTGACGTTTATTCAATAAGTTATGGTTGAAATGCACTGGTGAATCCAATTTAAGAATCATGGAGGGAAATCAGGCTCTTTTAAAACAGTTGTGATGAAAGTCCAATTGACTGAATCAAAAGCTTTCCTCAGGTATACTTTCAGTACATCTCTGCGAGATATCCTTCTTGGTTGAACCCTTGAACCATTTCACAGGCTAAGAGGAAATTTTCATGTAGGAGTCTCCCTTTGACAAAGGCAGACTGATAACGAGATATCATATAGGGTAGCAGCTTTTCCAATTTCAGAGCAATGAGTTTTGAGACAATCTTATACACCACGTTACAAAGGGAAATAGTCCTGAAGTCTGTGATTTTATCAGCATTTATCTTCTTAGGTATTAGAGTGATAAGTGTGCAGTTCCACTGCTTGAGTAATCTCCCAGAAGAGAAGAATTCCTTAATTGCCTTGATTACATCAGAGCTCATCCATTCCCAGGACTCTTGAAAGAACTCTGCGTTAAAACCATCTGGTCCAAGTGAGTTATTTTTTGGCAGTGCAAACACTATAGCTTTTATTTATGAATATGAAACTGGTTGTAGAAACTCTTATTTCATAGCTTATGTGCATTTAAATCTTGTAAGGTTTCTTATCAGATCACAATTGTTATGGTCTGGATTTGAAGTAGACGAGCCAACATATTTTGGTAAAATTCTACACAATGATTAGAAATATCAGCTTGATCTTTTAACAGAGTTCCATCATCTTTGATTAGATAGTGAATGGAATTTTTATCTTTCCTAGCAGCTAACATCTTGAAGAAGAATCGAGAATTGGTGTCTGCATTCTGTAACCAATGGACTTTTGCCCTCTTAATTAGAAATTTCTCTTCTACTTTGGTAAGAACTAGCCACTATGCATAAGCTTCTTTTTCTAGAAGAGCTACATTTATTGATGGATTAACCATAAGAGTTGCTTGAGTTACAGAAAGAGTTTCCAAGGCTTGAGCTACTCTTTTTTCCAGTCCAGAAAACACATCCTTATGATAGTTTGATAAGATATTTCATGCTTCTCATCTTCATAGAGAGGGTAAACATGGCTGTACCATTAAATTCTTGTTGGATCCAATTTGTCTTTAACATAGGAAGGAAGCTTGGATCAGTTAAGAGGTGGTTGGCGAACATAAACCTTTTCTTTTTCCGCGGCCTTTGTGATAATAGTAGAACCCCACTTGAACAATGATCAGAAAGTACAGGCTCTTTAAATTCTGCATATGAGTCACCGAATTGAACTTTCCACTCATCATTTACCAAAACTCTGTCTATCTTTTTAGCTAAGGGATTTGCCACTTGCTTATTCCACCAATTGTAATGACTTCATGTGTAAGAGAGGTCCTCCATTTCTAGGTGTAAAAGTGATGACTCTGAATTTTCATGGATTTTACATATCAATTAGCATCAATTCTGAGGTCTAAAAGTGTGCATACATCACATTTATAGTTTATTTTAATGAGTTTATGATTTTTAGGACTTTTGCATTAGAATTTGCATATGCACACATTTTGCAGTTTTTTCAGGACTTTTAGGAGTTTTCAGGAAGGATTTGTGAGATTTCAGAAAAGCAGCACTTAAATGGAGCAGCACTTAGCATGGATTGGATTGGATCTACCTTAGCATCAAGGCAGAATCAATCCCAACACCACACTTCAGATCGATCTCAACTTCTTCTCAGATCGATCCCACTACCTCTTTTAGATCGATCTGAGATCGATCCCATGTCTCGACCTAGATCCATCAGAGATCGCTCTCACCTCACCATCTGGATTGATTTGAGATCGATCCCAAAAATTTCCAGGATCGATCCCAGCAAGACCTCAAATCGATCCCATCTCAAACCAGGATCGATCCCTCTCTCTCGTTCAACGAAATTGGTGAAGTCTCAGACGAAGCTAAGAAAGTGCATGGATGTGAAGCAAGACTAAGAAGGAAGCAAGATGAGATCGATCTCACCTTTTTCTAGATCGATCTCAGGCACTCAATGCCTAGATCGATCCCAACCTTAGATGTACCTTAGACGCATCTCAGTTGGATCGATCTCATGCAAGCGTCTGTAGCTCAAATCGATCACACACTTACCAACTCAAAGTCAAACACGCTCCGACCCGACCAACTCAAATCTGGATACCACCTAAATCAAGGCCCAAGATCCAATACAATGATTAACATTTTGTCTTTAGTGCAAATTAGGGCTTTTCTCTGAACACTATAAAGCTCTAATTCGCCTTCATTTGCAAAAGCTTAGTTTTTCTTTCCTTTTTAGGTTTTAGTCTTAGGTTTTATTTTCTTTTGTTGTTCTTCATGTTCTTGGTGTAAAAACCAGATTTCTTTTGAGTTATACGTTAATCTACTGTTTTCCTTTGATTTCTTGCTTAGCTTTAGGTTGTTCTTTTGTTTGTGCATCTCTATTTTCGTTTTAAGCCTTAACCTTCTGTTTTAGTTTACTATTTTATTGCTGTTCCTCATTTCTGGGTTTGTGTTCTTGCTGTTCTTCATTTATGGGTTTCTTAGATCTGCATGTTTACCTCTGAAGTTATGTTTTCTGTTTCATCTGCTTCTACTCCCATGAGTAGTGAGTAGTCATCCAAGTTCCTGAGGATGGGGGTAGATTAGGGTTGATGTTTTGGGTTTACCTTAGTACCTACGTTGTTTGTTCTTAGATCCCTTCTGTTCTACTTGTTCGTAATGCTGATTGTATTTCTACCCGGAAGGGACTGAAAACCCGTCGTTAGGCCCTTCAACACCGGAAGGTGAGTCATTGAAGGTGTCTGGACCTAGGTGATTTCAGAGATTTGTTTTCCCCTTCTAAAGCATTAGATTTTTGGGAATCTTATTGACTAGAGTACTAGTTGTTAATGCCTGCTAGGTAGTCACCGTCTATGATGGCAGTTGAGTCTGTGATTTCTTTGCTTGAGATTGGTTGCCAAGAAATTGGAATCGATTGCCTATGTTACTACTGTCTAGGGGTAACTCATTGTATGAGGTATGTTGGGTACTTAGGTAGCTCAGGATGGATTCCTTAGACAATTACCCTTTGTCCTCAGGAACTGCTTTACATTACTTGCACCTTTCACCTTCTTTGCTTTTATTCTGTTTTTACACTTGACCCTTTTATGCTTCTTTCTGTCTTTATGTATTTTATATTCATTGAACTTAGGACCTTTTAGCAACAACCCCTTTTAACACTTAGCTTGACTTTAAAGCATCCATTGCATCCACATTGATTAGTACATTCCCATTATGGATTGACAACTCATCTATACTACAACGATGGGTAATTGATACCCAGTAGGACCGTAAAATCCTACTATCAATTTGGCGCTGTTGCCATTTGGGATTTGGTACTACATTCTGGATTTTGGATCTTTTCATATCAAGCTTTTCTTTTACATTTTTAATTACTAGTTTACCTTTGTTTGCTTTGTTTTCAGGTACCTGCCTAGTAATGTATGAACCTGAGAAGCAGATGACCAACTGATTTGCTTCCACTCGTTGACGACATCAGAGCTCTTGAACGAGAACACTCTCGGGCAAGACGTGAACACGAACGTGTGGAACACTTGAGAAGGTTAAACCTCAACATGGCAGACAACATTGACAGAGAAAACCAGAACACCATAGGTGCTGGTGACAACCCCAACACTCACACCGTCAGACATGGAATCAATCCCCCTACAATTCAGAACAACAACTTCAAGATCAAGCATAGTCTCATTGCTATTGTCCAGGGAAACAAGCTCAATGGATTACCTTTGGAAGATCCACTTGATCACGTCGACGAGTTCGACCGGTTTTGCATCTCACGAAGATAAACAGTGTGAATGAAAACGCTTTCAAGCTACGCCTCTTCCCTTTCTCTTTGGGGGAGAAGGCACATCAGTGGGAGAAGTCCCTCCCCAGGAACTCCAACACAACATGAGATGCCTGCAAGAAGGCATTCCTTGCAAAGTTCTTCTCAACCACCAGAACAACACGCTTGAGGAATGACATCTCAGGGTTTGCACAGAAGAATGATGAAACCTTCTCTGAGGCATGGGAGAGATTCAAAAACTACACTATGAAATGCCCCCATCATGGTTTCAGCAAGGCTTCCTTACTCAGCACACTCTACAGAGGTGCCTTGCCTAAGATCAGAATGATGCTGGATACTGCAAGTAATGAAAACTTCCTCAACAAGAGTGTCGATGATGGGGAGTTGGTTGAGAACCTTGCGCAATCTGATAGAATTTACGGTAAAGACTACGACATAACACCTCGAGGTAGTTCTACTTCTGATAATGACACAAAGAAGGAGATCAAGGCACTGACTGGGAAGTTAGACAGGTTACTCTTGGGTCAACAACATCAAGTTCACTTCATCTCTGATGAAGAACAACTCCAGATTCAAGCTATCGAAGCTTAACAACAAGAAGAAATGTGCTATGTTCAGAACCAAGGGGGTTACAACAAAGGGTACTTCAACTACTCTAACAACCATGGTCTTTCTTACCGAAGCAATAATGTTGCTAATCCTCAAGACCAAGTGTACCCACCTCAACAGCAGAAGAACTCTCAACCTTTCACCAACTTCAACCATAACAGAGGTTACTACCTAAAGGCAACAACATAATGGTTTTCAATAACCACAACAACAACAACTTACTAGTGTACCTCCTGGTTTCTCATCTACTCCAACTCCTGCTCAACCCTTCAACATTGAAGCTACTTTATAGCAACTTCTTCAAGGTCAAGCTGCTTATGCAATAGAGACATCAAATAAGTTCTGTGAACTCCAACACAAGATGGATACATCCTTCGGTGCAATCTACTCAAAGATAGAAAACCTCACCTCCAGGGTTACCACTCTTGAAGAAAAAACCGCATCCACTTCAACTTATGTGAATGGTCATCTACCAGGAAAGTCTGTGCATAACCCAAAAGATTACGTCAACATCAATGTCGTCTATCTTGACAAGACGTCTTCTAACAACACACTAACTTCCACTAAGGACAGTGTGGATCTAGTTAGGGGGGGGGTTCGTGTTGAAACAAAGCTGAACAAGATGAACCTGCAATAACCAATTCACAGAAGCCATTGCAACTTCCACCAGAAGTGATCACGAAACCATCTCTTGCTGAGCAATCATCTGTATCACAATAGAAGGACGCACCCTTCATTCTACCACCATATGTTCCGAGGTTACCTTTCCCTTCCAGATTCAAGAAAGAAATTATAGCAAAATACCCTAAGGTTTTTGCAGAATCCATGAAGGAAGAAGTAGTGGAACCACCTGAAGAACACAATTCCTTGATAACGATAAAGCAAGAAGACCCTGGTTCGTTCACACTACCCTGCTCACTTGGAACTTCCACTTTTGATGAATGCCTTTGTGACCTGGGAGCTTCCGTCAACCTTATGCCTATGTCCACTGCCGAAAAGCTAGGATTGGATGAGTTTAAGACTTCACACATAAATCGATTGATGGCGGACATATTAGTTAGGCATCATGTTGGCATATTGGAGAGCTTACCTATCAAGATCAGGGATGTAACAATACTCACATACTTTGTGGTATTGAAGATGGATGAAGAGCCTAAGGATCTATTGATCTTCGGAAGACCGTTCCTAGCAGCGGTTGAAGCTGTAATCAACATCAAGAAGGGTAACATTAAGCTGAACATAAGGAAAAGACCAAAGATCAATCCAACTACTCAACAATGATCGATCCAAGACATGTCAGGATCGATCTAGTACTCAACACCGGGATCGATCTACATGCTCAAAACGTCATCGAATCGATTATTGAAGATGTGTCAACCCGAGCAAAATGAGAACAATTCGAACCAAAGAAGTGTTAATTTCAAAGCATCTCTCACTCAAAGACAAGGGAACATTGAGAAAAGAAATGATATGCCTCATAATCCAATTTTAGAGCTTGAAGTGTTTAACGTCTAGGGAATTGACTTCATGGGACCATTCAATCCTCCATCTTTTGGTAATAGCTATATTCTGGTAGCCGTTGACTATGTTTCCAAATGGGTAGAGGCAATTTCCAGTCCAACCAATGATGCGAAAGTAGTTCTAAAGCTTTTCACAAGCGTAAGCTTTCCAAGATTTGGGGTACCAAGAATAGTGATCAGTGATGGAGGCTCTCACTTCATAAACAGAGTCTCCAAAGGTCTGCTGAGGAAGTACAGGGTGGAGCATAAGGTGGCAACACCTTATCATCCGCAAACAAGTGGACAAGTCGAAGTATCAAACAGGCAGATAAAGGCGATTTTAGCAAAGATTGTTGGAACCTCCAGGAGAGATTGGTCAGTAAAGTTGGATGATGCATTATGGGCATACATAACAGCTTTCCAGACACCAATAGGACGAACACCATTTCAGCTACTCTACGGGAAAGCATGCCACTTACCAGTTGAATTGGAATATAAGGCACTTTGAACAACTAAACTCCTGAACTTTGACCTCAAGACAGCTCAAGAGAAGAGGGAGATAGACCTACACGAACTGGAGGAGTTCAGGCTCAATGCTTATGAAAGTTCCAAAATATACAAGGAAAGGACCAAGGAATTTCATGATAAAAATATCCTGATAAAAGAAATCAACGTCGGTGACCAAGTCCTTTTATTCAACTCGAGAATGAAGCTGTTCCCAGGAAAGCTCAAATCCAGGTGGTCTGGACCATTCTTTGTGAGGGAAGTTTTACCATATGGAGCTGTCACTTTGGTTGGAAACACTGGAACTGAATTTACAGTGAATGAACAACGGGTTAAACCATACTTAGCAGACAGAGCAATCTCAGAAGGAACCTCGGTTCCCCTTGGGGAACCATTCCAAGTCACTGATCTTAAAAACAGGATGTCAAGATTAGTGACTATAAACAAGCTCACTTAGGAGGAAATCCCATGACTATCTTTGTAAATATTCCTTTTTCGGCTTTCTATCTTTCAATATCTTATCTAATGCATCCTAGTTCAATTTTGGTTTTTGGTTTTTGCAGGAGATTAAGAAACGAGTTTGGAGTGGTGTTGTGATCGATTCGCAGTCACGACAGGATCGATCCACACTCAAGACATGATCGATCCGCCGTCGAAGATGAGATCGATCCATGGCGAGAATTTGAACCATAGGAGTGAACTGTCAATTGTATGAGCAATAAGATGCCAAATGCCCACTCTACCTTTCCAAGATGCCCCATCACATCTCTTACACATCCACCACCCCTATTCCATCAATGTTTCCTCTTTACTCCTCCACATACACCATCTTTAATCCTCCACCACAACCTTCCACTCACCACCACCTACCCCAATTCGCCAATGATTATATATTAAGGGAGTACTTCTCATCCTTTAACTCATCAAATTAACAACTACACTCTCTTAAACATTGGTTTCTCTAAGGCATTTCAATTAGAAGCAACTGCTCTAACAAGGATCTTTCAACAAGTTACATTCACTCGCAAATCGGTTTCATTTTTTTAACTTCTTCGATATTCAACCTTTGAGAACTTCCAATCTGGGTTCAATATTTTTCACTAAAACCGATGTCGCTCTTTCAAAAACACTTTTTTTATAAAAAACCGGTCTTAGCTTTGCAACGCAATCGATTGAATTAAAGACGACGAGTTATCTTGACTTTTGTCTAGTATCAAGGATATCTCAACCATCACGAGAAAGAATACTAAGAAGGCAAAGAAGGGAGCGAGAAATCTCGAGATGGAAATACGGAGACCCTACTATCTCCCCGTAATCTTCACCAAGCGCCCCGATTCTCTCGAAGAGGCAGCTTCTTACATGAGAGATTGTTGAGACGTTGCAGCACACAAGACAACAAAGAGGGATTCAAGAGAAACACGATCTTCTTGTTGCACAAGCAGAACAAGAAGGAGGGAACAACGGTTCAGTTCAATACCATCAAGAAATTCAACAATCTCATGCACTCCAGCAGCAACAGCAAGAAGCAACAAATGCGGACCAAGGATACTATAACAGGAAGGATGGAGACCTCCTTTAAAAATCCTTCATACCCCTTTTGAGGTCCATCCCAACCCATCCTTCATTGTGTGATCCGCTTGTTATGCTTTGATTCCTGTTTGCTTGTTGGTAGAAAGTGTTAGGTTCAAACTGACAGGAGTAGGGTCTCATGTAGTTCTAGTCCATGCTTTTTGGACTAGATAGGACTAGGTGGGATTCGAATTCAATTGTTGGTTTTGGGTGGAAAGGAATTAAAAGGGTATTGGTAGTTGGTAACAATGGGAAGTGTTAAGAAAGAACCTTAGGAGATGAAAAGAAAAAGAATCAGAACATGCAATTGGAAAGTTTGGGGGAACGTTAATATGCAAAAGAAGTATGGCTAGTGCATAATAAGAAGAAACATTTGACAATGAATGCAAAAGGGTAAAACCCAAAAGATAGTGAAAGTAAGAAGGTAAATAGCCATTAAGTGTTGAAGTAAGTAAGTTCCTGAAACAGCTAGCAACATCCTAAAAAGAAGTCTCTCCTAAGGGTAACAAAGAAAGAATGAAAAATGGGAATGAAAATGGGTTTGATCACTTGAAGTTTCAAAAGGGTAAAACTATGACGCATCTCTGGGTAGATTTAGGAAACTTAGGTTTCATTAGCATTGGGTAGATGATGTCTTATTTTTGTATGCATCTAAGTGTTCTTACATTTAGTCTTCTGCTAAAGCTCATTCCTTTTTTGAGAACCCTTGTTTTGAATTACTAACCACTGCATGAAGGGGTCATCTTCACTCCTTAACCTGTCCTTGACCAAATGAGTTCATTGAAGGCACATGACTTGATCCATGGTTCCTGATTAATGAATGTTAAAGGGATAAACGANAACCAGGACATTAATACTACCTGTGGTTGCAGCATGTTTTGGTTATGAGTTCCCACTTTCAGACCTCACTCCCAGACTTCTGAATTACTTGCTTGAGGGCAA
>OVBE01003136.1:0-27909 GCA_900406425.1 Iberis pinnata
ATTTTTATATATTTTTAAACATATATTACATTATTTTAATTAAAAAACACTTTTAAATATTTTAATTTGTATTATTTTAAAATATATACATTTTATTTTATTTTTAAAATAAATTTAGATATAATTTTATAATTAGTTTTATATTTGTTAGAAACATACTTTTATAAGAAATCAGTTTTTTAAACATATTCAACATTTTTTAAAGAAAAAAAATCAATTCTTTTTAGTCTTCTCTTCGGATCCAGATATCCTACGGCTTGGTTTGGGTTGGGTCCATGGGTATAGGTATTGAACCAAACCGATCTCCATGGATTCTTTATGAGGAACCATTCGGGTAATTTAGCAGAAACCGAAACCGATCCGAACTTGTTTCTTCCGGTTTGGATCGGTTCAATTATTTGGTTCCGGTTATTATGACCAGGACTGGGAGTGAAGATCTATTGTAAACAATGCTACTTGTATACAGATTCCAAAAAGAATTTGAGAAAGGCTTGCCAAGTTCATTAGTCACAGATCCATGCTGAATTCGCATATATTATATGAGAAGCTTACCTTTTTCACAGCCTCATGGTCTATTGGTGGTAAAGAAGACTTGGTGATGGGTAAGTCTTTAACAGATGATAGAAAGTACTCTTCCCAAGGTGCTAACAATAGTACACCTTCACCTTCCTTCCCTTTCCGCCCGGTTCGGCCAAGTCTATGGATATATTGTTCCCTATCTGATGGCAATCCCATCTACCAAAACAAAATTTCAGTACAAGGGAATAACTTTCTAGCTGCGGTTCAAAAACTACAATATGGTCTACCTGTAGTACTAGTGAAACATCAGGGTAATCGACACCACGAGCAGATACATCAGATGTTACAAGGATAATACTTTTGGACTTGCGGAACTCATCAGAAACTCTGGTTCTGTAACTCTGTGGTTTTCTTGAATGTATCTCTCTGACGTTCAGGCTTAGCTTACCTAGCAGATCAGCCACCAATCTTGTTACCATAGCAGTTGTACAGAAAATAATAACCTGCAATAACGAGATCGTGTTAGTCCAGAAATAGAGACTTTGGTGATTCATAATGTCTCTAGAGGAACAAATTTTACCTTGTAGTCCACATTATCTGCAATGTGTTTTTTCAGAAGAGAATATATAAGCGAGAAATGTCTATCCAATGACGCTATCATGTACGTTTGTATGACCTGAGGCATAAAACAGATATAAGGAATAAAAAATATCTAATCATATGACAGGCTATTCGTTCAAATTAACCTAGAAACCAATATGTTACCTTTTGATGCGTCTCCCCACTACCTTCTTGAACACAATTGACGAAGTCATGATCCTTTTTCAGAGCAATATGACATATTTGACGGACCTTGAAACCACCAAAAAATTCAATTCAAGATTTTAATCCTAAAATGATAGGGGTTTTTGCAAGAAACTGACACTCACCTCTTCAGATACAGTGGCAGAAAATAAAAATGTTTGTCTCTGCTTAGGAACAGAGGCGATTATCTTCTCAATATCCCTTCGGAAACCCATGTCCAAGAGATGATCAGCTTCATCAAGCACAAGGACTTTGACACCCATCAGCCTTGTTGCAAATCCAGAAGTGTTGTCGATATGATCTTTGAGCCTTCCGGGTGTAGCCACAAGAATCTGAGAGTTTTCAAATATGTGATTATATAAGAAATATGGAGACATAACTCAATGTATCATTAACGTTCCATTAGTACACCTGGAATGACAAATAGAAATTTATACCTGGCAAGAACTTTTTTGCAAACGTCTTTGCTCTGTAGGAAGCTTAGTGCCTCCAATCACAACTTGAACACCAATAGATGGATGATACTTCACCAAGATGTTTGCTTCTGCAGCAGCTTGACAAGCAAGTTCCCGAGTAGGACATACCACAAGAACAATAATTGGAGGATGCTTATTATCCCGGCTTACAGGAGGAGACTTGATAACAGCTTCAATTGATGGAAGCTTGAAAATAAAAATCAACAATTAGAGCAAATTACAAACAAAAAACCAATGAACCCAAAAGGTAGATGTCTCACCAAAAATGCAACAGTTTTCCCAGTGCCTGTTTTGGCCTTGGCTAATACATCTTTACCTGCAAAACAATCAACTAAGCTTCAAAAACGGAAGTTAAAGATGCACAAATTACAGAATTTTCTTCAAAATTTATCCATAAAAGCTTGTGAGTTACATTGAATTAGAATCTTTCCTACAAGTTTCAATCAAGTTTTAATCACCTTTAAGAATGATAGGAAGAGTAGCCTCTTGCACAACAGTCATCGTCTTAAACCCAGCATCATCGATTGCTTTTAGTGATAATGGTGACAATGGAAACTGATCAAATCTGTAAACCATTAACCAGACAATCAATCAACAACAAATAGTCAAAGAAACTCAAATTCAGAACAAAAAATGCTCAAAAGCAATCTCCTCAGATGCAAAAACAACACAGAAAGAGCTCTGGTAAAGCTTCAAAGACAGTTCACAAAGTCTATCAAATTCTGATTAATCATATACCTTGTCTTAGACAGATAAGAATCTGAAGTTTTAGGATGATCAATACTTGGCTTAACAGATGTTGGTTTCTTAGTAAGAGGCTCATCATCATCGAAATCGGATTTGCTTTCCCTTTCTCTCTTTGGATTGTCACTGGTTAGGTTTCCTGATTCATCTTTGATACTCGGGAACTTCTTTAAATGTTTAGCGCGTTGCTCTCGTCTCTTTCGACCGGATTTGGGTTCATCGGAATTCATGGAAACGAGAGAGAATGATGGAAGCGAATACGGAGAGGGAAACTTCAAGTTCCCGCCGTCGGTGATTAGGGTTTAAGAGGTTTTATAGGAAACACAATTAATAGGGCTTTACTGGCCCAATCAAAATCTCATTTTAGATATTATGAAAATACCACAAATTCAATATTTTGTATAATGTTTTTTTCTTGTAACTTTATGAATTTTGTAATTTTAGTTGAAACAAGTTTTTTTTTTTAAAAACACATTAATAATTGTGAAGTGTTTACAAAATACAGAAACAATAATACAATACAATTATTAACGTAAATAGAAGAAATTGATAAACAATTTCGATGAAAGAGCATATTTAACTTTGCTTTCCAACGAAAAGTCTTGCAGGCGAACAAATAAAATCTGTTATAGTCTCTTTTCATACACTTATAATTGGCCATCACTTTATAGATGAAACTCCAAAATGCATATCGCATTACTTTAATTGAGAAAAATAACATAATTGTTGTTGGAGATAATTTTGTGTTTGACTTTGATACTCTAACATGATTCGAACCGACGCCTTGAAACGCTATTTTAGCAAGACGTGTTTTGTATTTCGAGAGCAATGAAGAGGGAGAAGCAATTTGATCTCATTTGGCCATGGTGGTTTTAGTCTCTATTTTTTGGAACGGAACCATTGAAAGCATCTTGAGTGAGGACCAAAAGAACAAAACCACCGTGCATTAGGTGCGGAAAGCACTTCCAGCCAAATTGGAAATCTTCACAATGATGCATGTGCTCCATCGTGGGCATAACCGTCGAAGTAGATACAATTTTCAAATGAATTATAATCACTTCGTCGCAATACACATGAACAATCACTAGAAAATAGAAAAAGTACATGTTGAACAATTTCTGATAGATGCCAAAATCTATCGTGTGCAATACCAATAACGTGATCTTCAAATATTGATCAAACAGCTCACTCGCGGTCTTCAATTTCAACCACCGTCAACAGAAACGGAGTCGAACGGCGCTTCAATCAATATCATAAGGCATTCAAATGTTGAAACAAGCTCTTTACATATTTAGTTTTAGTTCATATTTAAGATTTTAGTTTGTGAAATTGATTGATATCATAAAAATATACATTTTAAGACTAAATCTAATATATAGAGAATTCAATTCATTTTTATAACAATTTTCATAAATAATTTTAAAGTATTAATTTTTATAATTTCCTTAATTTTATACATTTTCATAATTTTTACAATTCTTTATAATTTATAATATTTTTATATTTTTCTATATTTTTAGTTTTTTGTGATAAATGAATGTTGTGGTAAGAACAATTAATATCTTATCACAACTCTTATGATTAAACACAAAACAGCTCTCTTTGTTAAAATAAATAACATAAGGCCACATTTAGAAATTAAAATGCACTTCACAATCAAAAGCATTTTAGGTCTCTAACTTTTCTCTCTCGCACAAATTAATACATCATTCCATAGATCTCTTGTTTCCGGCCGGCGTTGACTTCTCCAGCGTTGGTCGGTCCTTAACTTTTTTTTTTAGTTTCTTTTCAATTATAGATATCTCGGCGTCGGTTATGTTTTAGTTTATTATATTTTTTTTTATGGAGAATTTATTGGTTTCGTTCAGCAGCGTTTTAAATCTCTTTCGAGATTTTCCTCTTTCGGTAATGGAATCTCCGTTTGTCGGTGTTTTTCCATGGTATGTCTTGTATTAAGGTGTTTTTTCTTTTGGATAAATTTCTGTAGGCTTTGAATCTTCTCGAAATTCATTTCGAAATTGGAAATCGCCATGGAGGAAATACTGGAGAAATGATGTAAGTGGTGACGATAGAGAGACGGCTAAAAGTAATTGGGATTCTTTCAGTGGCTAGAATATTTATGAAGACTATAATACAGACTAATTGGTATCAGATTGTCAAATTTCCATAACTAGTTTCAAAAGCAATGGATTTTACTGATACGATTAGAAAACAGCCTCAACGATATAGGTGTATGAATTGCATCGGAGTTATATGATATACAAAAAGAAGATAATAGACATATAAGTCTGTTAACGTATAAGACGTTCTTGACCAGAATGCATCGTAAACTTTACTTTTAAAATTTAATCTCTTTAATATAGAGAAATTCCTTGAAACACCACCAAAAGAAGTTCAAATTCCAAAAATACCACACACTCCCAAAAATTCCGAAAATACCACACACTCTCAAATGTTCCAAAAATACCACAAACATAAAAGGTGATTTTTAAGGGTTTAAAATTTAAAATTTTGGATTTGGGTTCACTAAATAAAGTTTAGGGTTTAGTTTTAAAGGGGGTAGGGTTTGGTTTTAGGGTTTTTGGGTTTAAATTTGAAGTTTTAAAGTTAATTCAAAATTTGTGGTATTTTTGGAACAAAAACATTTTTGTGGTATTTTTGAAACTTCTAGGAGTATGTGGTATTTTTGGAATAAACCTAATTTTTGGTGGTATTTTTGAGAATTCCCCTTTAATATATGATACACATATATATTTGTGTAATAATTTGTATTTTGTAGTTTTGTATATAACATTATATCATTGATCTAATTTTAATAAAATTTATCGTGAAAAAAATATATCAAAAGGATTTTAGAAAGTTATGTTAAGAATAAAACAAAATTTGGATAATGTGATAAGTCAAAATCTAATAAATTACATAATCATATAAAAGTATAGATTCATAACACTCCATCTTTATTAAACAAGATCCATCTTCTTCACTTCAATTCCACTAGTATCCAAAAAGCTCTATTTGCTAATAAAATAAAAAAAAGTTAGGGTTTTTGAAGTTGAGATTCATACTGTACCAAGAAAAGCTTCAGTGATTCAAAAATATGAGTAAAGCTTCAGTGATTCTATACATCACTGTTGGAATTTTCGTACTTTTCCTCATTTCTTATTCTCCAAAGAAAAAATCTGACCACGATCATCATCATCACGGTGGTCACAACAATCACCGTCGTCTTAAACTCCGTTCTTCTTTCAATTTCAAACCTTCTCACCATGATCCAATTCCTTTCGATCCTCTCGTCGCTGAAATGGAACGTCGTCGTGAAGATAAAGAATGGGAACGGCAACACATTGAGCATTCTCATCCAGAACTCACTTCTCATTCTCAGAAAGCAGGACATGAATTAGCGGCTCCTGGTCATGAATCGCAACCTGAGTGGGAGGATTTCATGGATGCTGAAGATTATTTGAATAATGAACAGAAATTCAATGTTACTGATAGGTATTGTTTAGTTTAAAATCTTTAAAATCAAATTCAATCAGAGTTTGTAAGAAATTAGGTTTTGATTGGTGAATTTGCAGGCTGATAATGTTGTTTCCTCATATTGATGTTTCTCCTACTGATGGATTTGTGACTGAGAGTGAATTGACTACATGGAATTTGCAATCTGCTGAGAAAGAAGTTATGCATAGAACTCAAAGAGATATGGAAGTTCATGATAGAAACAAAGATGGTTATGTTTCATTCTCTGAATATGAACCACCTTCTTGGGTTCGTAATTCTGGTTAGTTTACAGATTCTTGTTGACACCTCTGAATATGGTAAGGTTATAGATCAATAAAGTAAAGAATCTCACTTTTGTTCAGATAATAATTCATTTGGTTATGATATGGGTTGGTGGAAGGAGGAACATTTTAATGCATCAGATGCAAATGGTGATGGTTTGTTGAATTTAACAGAGTTCAATGAGTAAGTGTTTTATTAGAAGCAAACCTTATCAATCTTTTTGTAGTTCTCACAATGTTTGTGTTGGTTGTTTTCTTTCTACATAGCTTTCTTCATCCTGCTGATACAAAGAATCCTAAGTTACTACTATGGTTGTGCAAGGAGGAAGTAAGGTATTCTAGTATGATGTTTTTTTTTTCCCTCTCCTTGGATTCTTATCTTTCTCTCTTTTTACAGAGAAAGAGATTCAGATAAAGATGGTAAAATCGGTTTCAAAGAGTTTTTCCATGGTCTCTTTGATACAGTAAGGAACTACGAAGAAGATAATGTCAATTCTACACATCCTTATCATGACTTACCTGAAGGTCCAGCAAAGCAGTTGTTTGCTCAGCTTGACAAAGATGATGATGGGTACATAACTTAAAGAGTACAACGATGATTACTTAATATCATGCATCTCTTAACATAGAGCTTCTGCTCGTTTACAGGTACTTATCGGATGTTGAATTGCTTCCGATTATCAACAAAATCCATCCTACAGAGCATTATTATGCGAAACAACAAGCTGATTATATAATCTCACAGGTAGACAAATGGAATGTTAGCTGTTGAGTTTACTCAATGTTACATTATTCTCTCTTTTTATCTGATTTTACAGGCAGATTTAAACAAAGATGGACGTATGTCTTTAGCAGAGATGATTAAGCATCCTTATGTCTTCTACAGTGCCATTTTGGACGATGATGATACTGATGATGATTATGGCTACCACGACGAGTTTCGTTAGATTCATTAATGAGTAAGCATCTGCCACAATTCTTTTTCTCAAATTTTTCTCTAACTTCAAACACTAATCGATTTTACACAAAACAGAGGAAGAAATAACATCAGACTCAGTTCATTATAATTTCAAGGAACATCCTCACTCAAAACAGGTGATCTAAGTTAGCTTAGGCTTCTTGTTGAATCTTGATTCTATCTTTGTTCTTGACTTTCTATTATGGTTTTATTCTTTTACTGCAGAGTCAAGGACGAATCTCTCCCACGGCTGATCAATTGGTAAGTTAAGAAACTTAGAAGAGTGTTTATGATTCTAAACATCTTAAAGGAACATACTTCCTCCCTTTGGATCTTGTTCAGTGGATTTTGTATGTTCTACTTACTAAAATAACCTTGAAAGCTTAATCTTTTATAACCAAAGCTTATGAAGAGAAAATGTGTTATACATCAGTCAGCATTGGGCTAGCAGCAGCATCACACACCAATAAAGCTCTTCTCTGTTTATTTTAATCAGGCCTCAATGTGGGTTTATAATGTTGGGCTTTTAATTGACTGTTGGAAATGCACGAAACTGTCTTTCTGAGATGGGCCCTCCAAGCCCATTAAATTAACACCATGGAGAAGCAAATGTTTTGATAATTTTTAAACTAGAATTTGAAACTAATTATTTGATTTATGAATATAAAAGTGTTGATTTCACTACTTTCCCAAAATATTTTTCTCCAAATTTAAAATCTTGTTTGATATCTAAAATTTCTGGTCAAGCTGATTAATGGCTGATAGGGGTGGGCATTCGGATACCCGTTCGGGTTCGGGTCGGGTTTNCGATGAAGTCGTCTGAAGGTGGAGTTTGTAAGAAAGGGCCTTCTTCTTGGGTCAGACCAATTCTCTACTTCTGGGCCTGCATAAGCCCAATTCTAGAAGCTCTCTTTAATCACTCTGAAACGACATAGTTTCAGTGAAAAGGAAATTTGATGTCGTTGGAGTTTGTTAGGAGGTTGAAACAAAACTGATTTAAAAAGCATAACATTCTTACTTGATGATAGAGTGAAGTTAAGCGATTCTTGAGTTAGAGAGATAGGAAGAACCAATAGGTGTATTGTTCAAAAGCTTTCTTCTTCGTCGGCGTATTGAAGTTGAAGCTCAGGTTTCTCATCAGAAGTTCATATATCACTTCTTCATCCTCTGTTTTTGTTTATGTACCTGGGAGTACATTAGACTGTTGTTCATTAGCTTGTAATCAATAATCAAGATAGTGAAGCAGTTGCAGATCTCTAATATGCCCCGGAGACGTAATCCTTTGTGGTGAAATCCGGGTGAACAAAATCATTGTGTCTTTATGTTCTTTAATTCTTTCTCAAATCAAGCAATCAAGTATCAATCAAAGATCAAGAGCAAAGTATTGTTTCGGCTTTTGCTCAACAAGTGGTATCAGAGCCTAATCAGGATTGTTGATACGTAGTCAAGGAGAAAGAGGTTAGAGAACTTATTTGTCTTAGTGATGAGGTAGATCTGGTTGTGTTGGATCTAGTGAGTAGGTTGCTAGATCTAGGTTCCAGTTTTTTGACTAGGTGATCAATAAAGAAATCTTGGCTAAGCTCTTTCTTTGGTTTCTGATTCTTCAAATACTGTTAGCTGATCAAGAACTTGAGTAACCTGTTACACGAAAGCTAATATCAGATTAGTATTAGTCATGGAACCAACACCATGCAAGTTTACTATAGAAAAATTTGATGGTAAATGAGATTTCAGTATGTGGAAGTTCAAACTATTTGGACAACTTGAAATTCAAGGTTTACTATCAGTGCTACAAGAAAAGAAACTAGTCTCTGATGTCAAAGATCCTAATAAATCAGGAGATGAAGAAACTAAGGTGGAGGCTGGTTGGGAAGCTAAAGACCTTAGGGTCAGAAACTTATTCTCTACATGTCTCAGTGATGCTATTCTTAGAAAGGTAATGCATGAGAAGACTGCCTTGGGTATGTGGAAGGCTTTGGAAAAAAATTATCTTAAGAAGACACTGCCAAACAGGATATATCTCAAGCAAACTTTTGCAACCTATAAGATGGAAGAAAGCAAAACTATTGAAGAGAATGTAGATATCTTTTTAAGACTAATTGAAGCCTTATCAAGTTTGGACACTGTTATCTCTGAAGAGGATCATGCCATTCAATTACTAGCTGGATTACCTCCAACATATGACCCGTTGGTTCATACTCTCAAATATGGACTAGGAGGAGCAACTCTTACTATAGATGATGTTGTTTCCACTGCTATCTCTAAGGAATTGGAACTTAAAAAGAAATGACTTATTACTAAAGGTAAAAACAGTGGAGAAGTCCTATATGTTGATAAAGGTAAGTATGTAAAGAAGTCAAGCAAATGGAAGAAAGGATATAACAAGGCCAAAGACAAAGAGAAATCTAAATCTAAAGGCAAACAAGAGAAGCCAAACAAAGGGGAATGTTTTTCATGTGGTAAAGAAGGACATTGGAAAAGAGAATGTCCTGATAAGGAAAAGAAAAAGAAGAAACCAGAACCATATTCTAACTCAGTTACTGAAATTAAATAGCCTATGGTTTTAACTGCATCTATTGAAGAGTGTAAAAATAAATGGATACTAGACTCAAGGTGTACTTATCATATGGCGTATAAGAAGGAAACCTTGTTTGATTTCAAAGAGATTAATGGAGGAAAGGTATTGATGGCTAACAATACTGTCAGTGAGATCAAAGGTATAGGTAACATTAAGGTTACAAACCCAGATGGTTCTGAGGTGATTCTTACAGGAGTGAAATATGCTCTAAATTTCTATAAAATCTAATCTCCTATGGAATGTTAAAAAGAGCAGGCTGCAAATATACTGGTGAAGACTTTGTTATAACATTCTATAGAGAAGGCAAGAAGGTGATAGCTGGAAAGTATGAGAATGGGTTATACTTCTTAATGGGAGGTGTCATGCGCAGAAGCTAATGTGATAGCTAAGAAAGTTGACACTAAGCTATGGCATTCTAGGCTACGACACATGAGTTACAAGAACATGAAGCTACTAGCCAAGGATGCGTATCTACCTAAATCAGAAGTAAAGAAGTTTAACTTCTGTGAAAGTTGTGTTTTTGAGAAAAACACACAAATAAAAATTTCCAAAAGCAAAACATACTACTACTGACATATTGGAGTATGTTCATTTGGATTTATGGGGTTCTCCTAATACACCAGAGAGTTTAGGAGGGTGCAAGTACTTTATCAGTTTCATTGATGATTATTCAAAGAAAGTGTGGGTTTTCTTCTTAAAGTCAAAAGATGAAGCATTCTACAAGTTTAAAGAATGGAAAGAACTTGCAAAAAATCAGACTAACATGAAGTTAAAGTGCTTAAGAACAAATAATGGCTTAGAGTTCTGTAATACACTATTTGACAATCTATGCAAAGAAACAGGTGTTAAGAGGCACAAGACTTGTACTTATACTCCCCAACAAAATGAAGTTTCAGAAAGAATGAACAGAATAATAATGGATAAAGTTAGAAGTATGTTGGTTGAAACAGGTTTAGGTTCTGAATTTTGGGCTGAAGCTACATCTACTGCAGTATACATCATTAATAGAACACCAAATTCAACCATTGATTTTAAGCTTCCAGAAGAAGTTTGGACAGGTTCAAAACCTGATCTTTCTCATATGAGAAGATTTGGTTGTTCGACTTATGTTCACACAATTCAAGAGAAGTTAAAGCCTAGGGAAACCAAAGGTTATTTCTTGGGATATCCATTTGGTGTTAAGGGTTACAGAGTATGGATTCCTGAAGAAGGAATGTGTGTTACAAGCAGAAGTGTAGTGTTCAATGAAGAAGTAATATTCAGAGATTCATTGGGTGAAACTTCTGGTACATCAGATGAAGCAGATTCAAAGACTCAAGAATCAAATAAAGAGATAAAGATAACTACAAAGAAGGCTACCAAAAGAACTAATTCTGAAGTAAACATTTCAGATTCATCAGAGAGTGAATCCTCATCACAAGAAGAATCTGAAAGTTCTGATGATTCAGATGAAGGTGAAGAATTAGAACCTGAACAAGAAAGTGTTCCTAGTGACTATCTTTTTGCTAGAGACAGAGTTAGAAGAGTTAATATTAGACCACCATTAAGATTTGAAGACTCTGACTTTGTGGGTTATGCTTTATTAGCTGCTGAAGATGTTGAACAAGAAGAGCCTAAAACCTATGAGGAAGCTATGAGGTGTAAGCATAAGAAGATGTGTCAAAATGCTGTTTGTGATGAAATTGATTCATTGAAGAAAAACAACACTTGGGTTCGAATTGAGAGGCCACCTAATCTAGAAAATTGTTGGATGCAAGTGGGTTTTCAAATTGAAGCCTGGTATTCCAGGAGTTGAGAAGCAGAGATTTTTAAATCCAGATTAGTGGCTAAAGGTTTTTGTTAAAAGGAAGGTGTTGACTACAATGAGATTTTCTCTCCTGTAGTCAAACACGTATTAGACTCATGTTCTATGTGGTTGTGAATCTAGACTATGAGGTAGAACAAATGGATGTGAAAACTACTTTTTTGCATGGAAGCCTAGATGAAAGAATTATAATGAATCAACCTGAAAGTTTTGTTCAAGAAGGAGATGAAAATAAAGTCTATCTATTAAAAAAATCTCTACATGGCTTGAAACAAGCACCAAGACATTGGAATTTGAAATTTAATGATTTCATGAAAGGTCAAGGTTTTGCAAGAAGTGATTTTGATCCGTGTGTATATCTAAGAGGTATTAATACATAGAAGGTTGTATATTTGCTGTTATATGTTGATGACATGTTAATAGCTTCTCCAAGCAAGAGTGAGGTTAGGAGAGTTAAAGAAAGCTTGAATCAGGAGTTTGAGATGAAAGACTTAGGAAAGGCTTCAAGAATTCTAGGCATGGATATTATCAGGGACAGAGAAAGAGGAACCTTAATACTATCTCAAACAAGTTATCTAGAAAAGGTTATCAGAACTTTTGGAATGACTGAAGCTAAAGCTACTTCTACACCTATAGCACCTCATTTTAGGTTGAAAAGTCTAACTAAATCAGAGTACAAAGATGCAGCAAAAGAGATGGAGTGTGTTCCTTATGCGAGTGCAGTGGACAGTTTAATGTATGCTATGATTGGTTCAAGGCCAGATTTAGCATATGCTGTTGGTTTAGTTAGTAGATTTATGTCAAAGCCTAGTAAAGATGATTGGTCAGCAGTTAAGTGGATACTAAGGTATCTTAAACAAGCTTCTACATTAGGTTTGACATTTACTAAAGGTTCAAGTTTCAATGTGGAAGGTTACTGTGATTCTGATTATGCCACAGACCTTGACAAGAGAAGGTCTATAACAGGTTTGGTTTTCCAGGTTTGGGGAAATACAGTTTCCTGGAAGTCAAATCTGCAGTCAGTTGTTGCCTTATCAACTACAGAAGCTGAGTATATGGCACTGACTGCAGCAGTTAAAGAAGTTGTGTGGCTTAAGGGAATATGCAAAGAATTGGTTTTGATGTCAAAGTAGTTAAGATTAATTGTGATTCTCATAGTGCAATATCCCTAGCTAAGAATGTAGTATTTCACGCAAGGACCAAACACATAGCTACCAAGTATCACTTTATCAGAGATATGTTAGCTAGTGGTGAAGTGTTCCTATCTAAGGTTCATACAAATCTAAATGCAGCAGATTTCCTAACAAAGAGTTTACCTCGTCAGAAGTTTGAACTCTGCTGTGATTTGCTCAAGGTCCGATAAGGATGAGGCTCCGGTAACTCCTAATACCAATGTAGTTACCTCACAAGGAAAATTTAAAGAGTTAGTATTGTTCAATTTTTATCCTTGTATACAAGATTGGTTTTTCAGTTTATGTTGAATAAAGGGAGTGAGTTACCTGAAGGAGTGTTACTTGGCTCTGAGATGAGGTTATCAGTTCCAGGTGGAGTGTTTCAGAGATGGGTGTATATGTGAAATTGAAGAATAAGAATGAGTTTTGTTTAGTTATGTGTTTTTTGGAACTAAGAAAGATTGAGGAGTTGGGTTATTTACCTGGTTCGTCATGATTGAAGTTCTTACAGGTCTTCTGCAGTTAGAAAAAGTTTTTTTTCTGGTCAAGCTGATTAATGGCTGATATTGGAGGTAAGGAAGACGTAATCGCCGTACTTGTCGCCTGAGGTTGTTACGATGAAGTCGTCTGAAGGTGGAGTTTGTGAGAAAGGGCCTTCTTTTTCTGGGTCAGACCAGTTCTCTACTCCTGGGCCTGCACAAGCCCAATTCTAGAAGTTCTCTTTAATCACTCTGAAACGACATAGTTTCAGTGAAAAGGAAACTTGATGTCGTTGGAGTTTGTTAGGAGGTTGAAACAAAACTGATTTAAAAGGCATAACATTCTTACTTGATGATAGAGTGAAGTTAAGAGATTCTTGAGCTAGAGAGATAGGAAGAACCAATAGGCGTATTGTTCATAAGCTTTCTTCTTCGTCGGCATACTGAAGTTGAAGCTTAGGTTTCTCATCAGAAGTTCATATATAACTTCTTCATCCTCTGTTTTTGTTTCTGTACCTAGGAGTACATTAGACTGTTGTTCATTAGCTTGTAATCAATAATCAAGATAGTGAAGCAGTTGCAGATCTCTGAATCTGCCCCGGAGACGTAATCCTTTGTGGTGAACTCCGAGTGAACAAAATCATTGTGTCTTTAAAGCCTGTTAACTTGGCAAGCACATTAAGTGGTCTTTCTTTTATGCTGATCCTAAAATAACAAAAATTTTCCAACTTATACACTCCGATATTTGTACTTCTCATGTCTTAAACATCAATGGTATTCGTTATTAAGTATTGTTTGATAATCATTCTAATTTCACTTAGGTTTATCCTATGCGCAAGTAAAAACAAAATATTCTCTAGATTTCTTCATTTTTTAACTTCATTAAAACTCAGTTCAATACTCAAATAAAAAAAATTTTATGTGATAATGGCGAAGAATATGATAACTATGTTTTTCACGATTTTTTTGCTTCACATGGCTTACAATTTTTTTTCTCAGTTACATTCGATATCATCACACTCTACCTTTACCTTTCCCCCTCTGTGAAGATAGAACTTTCTATCTCTAGCAGAATACATCACACTAAGACTCAGAGCCGGTCCTGAGATTCAAAAAATTTGCAAAAGCCGTAATCTACAACGAAAAAATAGGCCGAAGTTGTATAATTTTTAAAAAAATGGGCTATTTTCTTAACCAAAATTTTTTAAACTAAAAAAGGGCCGCAAGCTAATGCTTGCTCTGCTTGAGCTCAAGAACGGCTTTGCTAAGACTACTCATAGGGAGCTTGATGTGAGTCCAATCAAAGTCACCAGGCCGACACAAGCTTATCAATTTGCAGCCACTACACAGTCTTGCTCATTCGGTGAAGCTGACAGACATATACTGTGATAAGTTATTTTATCTTTCAATGGAGGCAGAGTGATAACTTTATGTGACGAAACAGAGGCACAAGGGTTTAACATATTTGAGAGATAAGCAAAACTGGCAATACCATTAATTTTATAGATTATTTAGACGAGTCATTTTAATATCAAAAGCTCTTAATCATCTTCACAATGGAATGCAAAAAACCAATCATCCAAGAACGTTCTCTTGTAAGTTGGGTTTGCATTTGCTCTTAAACTTAAAAAGCAGGAAAACAGATTCTTGATGTTTCTAAAGCTCCTGAGTTGAACATGCTTAGACGTTATCAAGAGACTCAATGAACCGGAAAGAAGTAATCGAATCCTTGAAACAACTCCTTATCGAACAATGGTTCAAAACCGAAAAGTTTCTTGAAACTCTTGTTTATGAAGTTGTACTTTACAGCCTTTTTTACAAAGTTTCTTCCTTTTGAAACCCAAGGATAGAGAGCTTGTAGATATGCCTATCGGTGTATCCTTGAGTTCGAATCATCTCAGGAAAAGCCTCTGTAAGAGGCTCTAAATCAACATTATATTTCAAGACCCAGCTTGAGCTTCCTGGTTCCATTTCGTAGATTAGGATAGTTGAAGAACTAAGATCATTCACTTCGACAGAGTAAAGATTTCCTCCAGATTCATCAAGAAACCGCAATGCCCCGATATCAGGAGTATTAGGTTTAGGAAAAGGATACATTCTCATTATAGACAAGGTGAGTATATATAGGTACAATAAGATGAAGAAAAGGAAACATATATAATTACATAATGATTGAGATATCATTTGGTATGATTATAGTCTAATATCTCTCCTCAAGATGGAGCACCGGTGGTGAGTCCAATCTTGTTGCACATATAATGAAAGCGAGTCCGATGGAGAGGCTTTGTAAGAACATCGGCGAGCTGATCGTTGGTGGAAACATGTTGAACTCGTAGTTGACGGGATTGAACTTTCTGTCGAACGAAGTGGTAATCTAGCACCAAATGTTTCATCCTAGAATGGAAAACGGGATTTGCACTAAGATAAGTGACGCCTTTGTTGTCGCAGTAGATGGTAGGAGTGTTCTGAAGAGGGATCCCAAGCTCATGAAGGAGCGAGAGGAGCCAAGATAACTCAGTGGTTGTAGCAGCAATAAAGCGAAATTCAGCTTCCGTAGAGGACCGAGCAAGACCACTATGCTTCTTTGAAGACCAGGCAATAGGATGACTCCCAAAATAGACAAGATACGCCCCGGTGGATTTGTAATCATCACGGCCACCCGCCCAATCTGCATCGGTAAATGCATGAATTAGTGGAGAATTTTGAGAACTAAAGAAAATACCTTTTGTCATCGTGCCCCGTAGGTAGCGGAGAAGACGTTTTGGCACACTCCATTGAACCGAGGTCGGACGGTGCATGAATTGGGAGAGTTTGTTGACGGCAAAACTGATATCGGGACGAGTAAGGGACAAGTATTGTAAGCTTCCTATAACTGCCTGATACTCTTTGGCATCAAGTAGTGCATCGCCGACATGAAGAGTGAGCGGTGCGGAAGGACAAAGCGGCGTAGGAGCTGGTTTGGCGTCGGACATCTTAGTGCGATGAAGGAGATCAGCCACATAGCGTGTTTGTGTAAGGAGAAAACCCCGAGCTGTCTTGTGTACTTCCACACCTAAAAATACGAGAGATCATTAAGATCTTTTAAAGAAAAACGAGCAGATAATGAGAATATGAATTTAGAGAGTTGAGAGGGATTGTTCCCGGTGATGATCAAGTCATCAACGTAGACTAGCATGTAAAGTAGAACTCCATGTTTATTGTAGATAAATAGAGAAGAATCAGCTAGAGAGTTGATGAAACCATAGTTGAGAAGAAATGTTCGGAGCTCGTTGTACCAAGCCCGCGATTCCTGTTTCAAGCCATAGATCGCCTTATGGAGTTTACACACGGCGGAAGGATGAAGAGCATCACGAAATCCAGGAGGTTGTGTCATATAGACTTCATCCGGAAGAGTGCCTTGGAGAAAGGCATTGTTAACATCGAGTTGTCGAAGAGGCCAATTGCACGAGACAGCAATGCTAAGAACTTGTCGAATCGTTGCGGGCTTAACCACGGGGCTAAAGGTGTCGATGAAATCAATGCCAGGACGTATAGGTCTTATTCTGTAGAAGAGAATTGATTTCAGCTTGCATCGCATCTCTCCAACGTGGATCTTGTAAGGCTTGAGCTAGTGTCTTGTGTGGCTGGTCCGGAATTTGTTGAACAGAGGTGTGCAAGTTGAGTTTAACCGGAGCTTTCCGAACGCGGCTGCTCTTCCTAGGGACAAGTGAGAGAGTGGAATCAACAGCTGGTTCCGGAGCTGGTATGGCCGTAGGTATCGTAACAGGCTGTTGAGGTTGAATTGAGGAATGCACAGGTGCAGGTTGATGAGACGCAGGAACGGGCATTGCAACTTGATGAGGCTGCGGTAACAACAGTGAGATAGGAGCTGGAGAAACAGGTTGAGTCGCGGGCGAAGCAGGGGCAGGACATGAAACAGGTACTGGAACAGGGGCATAGATAGCCACGGGAGTGACCTGAGGCGAGGATGAAGAGGCAGGTGCATCGGACAAAGACACAGGAGCTGAAGAAGTTAACACACCTGCAACATTAAAAGGAAAAACAGATTCGTGGAATACGACATGACGAGACACATATACACGAGATGTTAGGCGATCAAGGCATAGATAAGCACTTTGAGAAGAGGAATAACCAAGAAAAACACACGGAGACGATCGAGTATCTAACTTATGATGAGCATAAGGTTTCAACCAAGGAAAGCAAAGACAACCAAAGACTCGTAACTTAATATAATTGGGAGGCGTGTTAAAAAGACATTGATAAGGAGAACGATTCGAAAGGACAGATGTAGGCATGCGATTAATTAAATATGTGGCCGTAGAAAAAGCATAAGACCAATAAGTACGAGGGACCGAGGCATGAGATAGTAATGCAAGACCAGTTTCTACTATATGTCTATGACGACGCTCAGAAATACCATTATGTTCATGAGTATGAGGAGGACTAGTATAATGCGATATGCCATGAGTTGATAAATAATTCGAAAGACCAATATACTCACCACCATTATCAGAATAAAGAGTCTTAAGTTTAAAGGAAAACTGATTTTCAACTAGCACTTTGAATTTAACAAAAACGTCATAAATTTGAGACTTGCGATGCAATGGATATAACCACGTATAACGAGTAAAACGATCAACAAAGATGACATAATATTTAAAACCATCAATAGAATGCAAAGGCGAAGTCCAAACATCAGAGAAAATAATATCAAGAGGATGATGTGATGTAACAGTTGAATCATGAAAAGATAATTTATGCATTTTATTAGTAGAGCAAGCAAGACAAAGTTTATTCAATAACGCAGATGAAGAAACTGGAAGAGCAAAATTTGAAACAATTGTTTTTAAAATCGGAAAAGCAGGGTGGCCTAAACGAGAATGCCAAGAACATAAATTAGTCTTAATAGTAGAAGCAAAAGCAAGAGAAGGTGGCTTCGAATTTCGAAGACTCGGCCACTCATAGGTGCCATCCTTAGGCTTGCCGGCTAGACGAAGAGCCCCCGTTTGAAGGTCTCTCACCTGGAAATAAGTAGGAGTAAACGTCACAGAAACACCATTAGCAACACAGAGTTGGAAAACATATATCAAATTTTTAGTTAAGGATGGAACACACAAGACATTATTAAAGAAGAAAGGTTTAGTATAAGAAGGAGTAGAAAAAGAACCGGTGTGTGTTATGGATAAACCCGAGCCATCTCCAAGTAACACATCATCACCACCGGGATAGGGGCTGTGAAGAGAAAGATTTGCAAGATCGGAAGCCATATGGTGACTAGCTCCTGAGTCAATAAGCCATGTCGAAGAATCAGATAGTGAAGCCGGGTTGGCACTCGGCTGCCAGTTATTGGTGTATTGAGGCGGCTGCCATTGTTGTTGAATAGAGTTCCAGGATGGTTGTGGTGATGGATTAGAACCACGAATGATGCGAAATTCCGGGCAGAACTTAGCACTGTGGCCTTGCACACCACATGCTTGGCATCGGCCAAGGTATTGCCGTGGCATAGAGGAGCCGAAACGCGGCTGAGTGTTGGGACTAGAATAATGTTGAGAGTTGGGACCATAACGTGATGAAGGATGTGATGATTGATTACGATTGCGATTATTCTGATTGTTACGCCAGTGAGGAGCACGTCTAAGATCAGTAGCATTAGCGACAATATGTGTGACAGAGACAGGAGCAGAACATAGAATCATTGCTTCTCGATTGACCAGGCCCTCGTGTAACTCCGCATATGTAACAGGCTTGTCTTTACCGTTAATTGCATCAATCTCAGGCTTGTACTCTTCAGGAAGACCAGCAAGAACCTGCTCATTAAAATCTTTGGGATCCAACGGGTGGCCTAACAAGGCAAGGTCATCTGCTTTCGACTTGATGGAACGCAAGTAGTCAGTAATTGAAGAAGTCCCTTTAACACAGCTTCAGGTATGAAATTTGAGTTGACGTATGTGTCCGCGAGTGGGATTACCAAAGGTAGTAGAGAGCAGGCTCCAAATATCGGCTGTAGTGGTAGCACTAGACACCACGGATTGAACCGAACCCGAGATGGCACCAAGAAGTGCGCTAAAGAGAAGACGATCTTGTCTCATCCAGGCTTGATAATCTGGATTCACGGCAGAAGCACCATTGACCGTGATTGTAGACGGAGGGACATTTTCGAAGCCGTCAAAAAGTGATGTAGTTCGTGACCTTCAAGTAGAGCACGAACCTGTTTACTCCACATCAAGTAATTGGTGTCCGTGATTTTAGTAACGTTGGTCATGGTGATAGATAAAAGAGTAGCCTGAGGTGTGCGGACATTAAAGACAGAGGAATTGTCGACAGTAATGTGATTTTCCATTGGTAGAGCAGAGAAGAAACAGAGGAAGAAGAACATAGGAAGAGAATTGAAAGCAGAGAAATAAAAGAAAGAAGAAGAAGGATCAGCGGCTAGAAATTTTTTTTTAGAGAAATAAACCTTGCTCTGATACCATATTAGGTTTAGGAAAAGGATACATTCTCATTATAGACAAGGTGAGTATATATAGGTACAATAAAATGAAGAAAAGGAAACATATATAATTACAGAATGATTGAGATATCATTTGGTATGATTATAGTCTAAGGAGTCACTTGATCATCTAGGTAATCAAGAAAAGGCAGTGGAAGAATCTTGATTTCTTCTTGATTAATATCAAAAGAGAGGCAGTCTCTTGATCTGTAGTCGAACCAGTGAACCGCCCCGTTCCAGAAAACCGAGTAGTAGTAGTAGGAGATAATGTCGTGAGGAACTGAAACAAGTCTTCTCCAAG
This sequence comes from Iberis pinnata, assembly GCA_900406425.1. Classification (NCBI taxonomy): domain Eukaryota; kingdom Viridiplantae; phylum Streptophyta; class Magnoliopsida; order Brassicales; family Brassicaceae; genus Iberis; species Iberis pinnata. The sequence continues at coordinate 20,105 of OVBE01003136.1, forward strand.
GTCCTTCTTCATTAGAGGAATATACTTCTATGTGGTATAGGTTAGAACTTATAAGCTGAGGGACTACTTTTCTTGAGGCAAAAGACTTTATAGTAAGGAGATTTACAAGGATCAAAGGCTAAAGAGAATGCGAAATCATTGGTGATTGGAGGGAGAAGAGTGTTCTGATTTGTAGTTGGATTGTAAACATAGTAGCTTGTGTTAGTAGAACAAGTACTTCTGCAGAGAAGAAGACCATTTGTTGATTGCAGTATGACCATATCTGTTGAATGATCATTGAATCGAAGAGGCAATGGTGCTGCTTGAATCTCTAAGTTGAGTTCTTCATCATCTTTGATAGAGACAAAACTGTATTCCATGCCATTTTCTTGTACGTTGTCAATGAAATAGCTAGAGGTCGGAAGTGGATGGTTAGATTTGATGAAATGGTTGGAGAAATCGGGGTTTGTAATGATCGAAAGCCACCATTTTGATACGCTTTTTAATCTTATAAGACTCTTGATTGGAAGTAAAGAGAGAATCTGAAGCAGGACATCATGGGGCTGATTGGTAAGAGCTATAACTGTAGGCTTTTGCTGTAAACTTTTGGCTGTAAAAACTTTTGCTGTAAGAACTGTAACTTTTACTTTTTATGAAAAATAAAGTTTGATTGGTAATTAAAAACTGTAACTTTCATTTTTAAAACTGTAGAATTTGTAAACTAAAATTTAAAGTTATTTTACTTTTCAAAAGAATATTTATCATTATATTAGTGTTTTATTTAATTTTAATTTTTATTTCTAATTTATATGAATTTTAGAAAAAATTAAAAATAAAAAGAATGATTATAATGTTAACAAAATGGATCTTAAATTAAAGAGAATAAAAAAATAATCATCATCGAACTTAAATTTTTAAATTTTGTATTATATATAAATATATAAATGACTTTTAAAAATTTTAGAGAAAAAATAATATTAGTTCTTTGTTATTTTCTCCACAGTCTCTCTTACCTGACTTTAAGAAATAACAAATAAAAAACAGTTACTAAATAAATGTGACTGTAGAGACTTTTAAAAAAAAATTACAGTCTAAAGTATGATTGGGTAACTAAAGACTATTAAGACTTTTAAAATTAATTACAGCCTTTACAGCCTTTAAAGTTACTCCACCAATCACCCCACATCTAGTTATGCCACAATCTCAGCTGATGATTGTCTACTGCTTCTTATTATGATAGAAAAAATCTCTTTATTAAGCATCTATCACAGCTTAGTCTTCGTGCGAGAACGATAGCTTTTCATAATGGTCTATTAACATTTAACAAAAAAGAATCAGAGACGAAGCTAGAGATAGAGAACATGTTTTATATGACAAACATTGGTTGAAGTTCCATATTTGTTTCTTCTAACAATTTAAAAGTGCAAATAATATAAGCATGATCCGTTTTTGAATTCAAATTAACTAAATGTTCTATTCAGGCGTCTGCATACTTGCAAGGCAGAGAGGCAATCATGTCATAATCTGCCAAAGATGTGCCAAGTAGAGGAAGTCCAGCATTCCTTGTGCATGTCATTTCAGTCTACCAAGTACCAAGCATTCATGCACATTTGTACACTCGAGAGCAATCATAAAATGAAAATAACAAACAATATATGATATATGAGTGCTAACTTCGCAAATAGACTCACCAGGATATCACCAAGCTCAGGTTCTGGTCCATAAACCTATATGGCTTCCCAATCAGTAGATTTATCTTATTCTCCCCTTGTCTAACCAATTATGCTATGACAAAATCTGTATAAAGCATGCTCGAGTACAAATGCAAAGCAAGGCATGTTTGCTCGGGAATCTGAAATATTAATGCAACTATAAGAAGTGAGCCGTAATAGAGAAAATCGCAGTCCCAGCCTCAGGGCCGGCTCAAATATATTATGGGCCCTTGGACAAACAAAATTTTTAAAAAATTTTATATTTAATTTATAAACAAAATTGTTACGTAATTCACTGTTAACCGTTTATGTGTAAATTTTAACTAGAAAATTTATTCAAAAGCTTTAATATAGATATGGGCCTTTTTCTAATTAATATTTTAAAATCATATATACAATATTTTATAATAAAAAAATTAAAATGGACCCCTAAATTAATAATACATAGGACGGGAGACTTGGGTCGCACCTCTTGTCCCCCTAGTTAAGCCACTTCTGCCCAGCCTATAGAGTTTGTACAGCTTATGCCCATATAGAGGACATTGATGACTCTCAAGTTCTTCGATGGTGTGAAAGGGCCAAAGCTTGATGTCTTGACCGGAAATCTCGGTTTTCTGATTACTGTGTGAGAATTCATCTAGTAATGATGTCTCTTTGTTGCATCCCACCATAAGATTGATACAGTTCAATCGTGAAGCTTTAAATTTTTTTTTCAGAAGCTCATAAATCAATTTTTTTTTTCAAAAAGCCGATGTATGGACCCCAATCTGTTCTTCTGCAATAAAGTTGCAGACTTTTTTCCTGTGTATAACTATTTCGTCGTCTAAATGAATCCTCTCAAGAACAGAGAGAGAACTCGGTTACTCCTGCTTCATGTTACCATGTAGGGGTGGGCGTTCGGTTTTCGGTTCGGGTTCGGTTTGGATAATTCAGATTTCGGATAATTCGGTTAGGGACATATAGGAACCGTTCGGGTTATTTAAAAATTCGGTTCGGATCCATTCGGGTTCGGATCGGTTTTTTCATTTTTATTAGGATCCGAAATGGAACCGAAACTCCAAAATATCCATAAAAAATTCCAAATTATCCAAACAACTTAACTAAAATTCAAGATAATCGAATCTAAAATCCAAAATATCGGACAAAAACCCATAAATATCCTAGTTACCTTACTAAAATCATATTTTTTCTATCTAAAATCTTAACTATTCGATCACAATTACATATATAGTCATATATATATAATTTTTTCGGTTATACTTTCGGATTTCGGTTCGGTTCGGGTTTGGATTCGATTTTTCGGATTGAGATATATAGGAACCGTTCGGATTCTTTGGAAGAAATTTTCGGTTTCGGTTTCGGTTTTTTCGGTTCAGTTTCGGTTCGGATTTCGATTTATATGCCTAGCCCTATTACCATGTAACCAAAGAGGACAATCGAATATTTGTATTGATTGGTACTTTCTTTTTTAATTCTGAAGAATAAATTTTTGATTGAATTAATTGGTCTAGTAATCATTTTTCTTGTCACAAAATATCATAGCGTGAAAACATAAATGTTAGGAATTATATATCAAAAATTGAAAGAAGATTGAGTGTTTGAAATCATTTGATATATCTAATTTGATTAGAGTATAATTTAATACTATGTTAAAATATTCGTTATTGTTTCTTTATTTATGTTGGAGATTTCGAGACGACTGGTGGTTCATTCCCCCACAAGCGGTCATAAGGACAGGCCATTGCTCTTTTAAGTGTCTCTCTTTAAGGAAACTATAGATTGTCAGCCGTCGGATCAGAAAATAATACTCCTTCCGTTTTTAAAACATGGTCGTTTTAGCTATCATTTTTTGTTTCAAAAAAATGTCGTTTTAAGTTTTCAATGCAGAAATTGAATGAGTTTGACTTTTATAACTAATAGAATAATTAGAGTATTTTTTTTCTGTTGGTTGATTTAGAATACTTAATGTTATTTTTGTGAAAAACATAAATTTCTTAATTTATGCGAAAAATCTAAAATGACAATCTTTAAAAAACGGAGGGAGTATTGATTCATTTCTAACCGGTGGATGTGTATCTCACTTCCAGCTATAGGGATGGGCAAAAAACCCGAAATCCAAAATCTGAACTCAAACCCGACAAAAGATACTCGAATCGAATCCGAACCAAAGTATAAAATATCCGAATGGATATTGTTTTCTAAAAGTTTGGATACCCGAATCCGAACGGGTATCCGAAAAAACCCGAATGGGTATCCGAACTTATAACTATTTTGTAAAATATGTAGTTATGTCTAAGTTTGTTATTATATATATATATATATATAGTTGGACAAATTGTTTTATATATTAAGTTGTCTAATTTACAAAAGCAATGAGTTTTTTGAAATCTTATATCTTTATTTATACACTAAATCTTATAATTAAGTTGAATTCGTAAAAGAAAATGTATTGTATAATCTTGTATAATAATTTAAATGTTAATGAATAAATAAATTTAAAAAAGAGAAAGAATTTTATTTTTACTAATAATTAAACTACACTAATTAAAATTTTGATTCGATTCAAATTACAAAAAAATTATGTTGTTTGGTATAATTGCATGAGTAACATTGTAAAGTTATATTAGCAATGAAAAATACATAAATTAAATTTGATATTATTTTTTCAAAAGAAAATACTATAATTATTTCATTGTAATTAACTTATTAGAGATCTTGTCTTGTTGTAATAAATAAGCTTATAACATTTAGAAGGAAGCACAAGGGCTCTTATTGCAAAAACAAAAGTAGTGTTCCACAATTGTAATTACACATTTCTTTTCTATCATATGCGACTATAAAAGCTAGTGCTCGATCCTTTTTCTTAAGCAAGGCAAAAACTCATTTTAGCAAGAAAACAACAAACGAAACATGAGTGGCGAGGGAAGTAAGAGTGATTGGGCAAATGCAACTCCTGGTTGCTTGTTCGATATCTTCACAAAGCTGAGTGTGGTTGAGATGTTGGCGAGTCCTCTAGAATTGTGCAAAAGCTAGAACGCAACTGGAAACAAATCGGTTTACAAAGAGTTTGACATTGGAAGTCGAACCGTTGATCCGTTTGATTGGACCGACATGGAAGAAAAGATGGATGCTCTTCTCCAAGTGTTTGCAGACAAGAGTGCATGGTGGCGGTTTGAAGAGCATCAAGGTAAAGGTTTGTCATAAATGGATGATATATGAGTAAACAAAACTATTGAAAATGATGATGATAATCCATTTAACTCTACCTGCAAAGATACAGAGACTTACTCCAGTAGTCTTGGTTCAGGCGAGCATATATAATGTTCATAACTTAAGGGCTAATAATTGTTTTTATTCTTTTTTGGCAGTAAAAAGCCCTCTTCATAATCTTTTGTAAAATCTAAAACTCTTTCATTTTAATTTGAATGATATTTACATCTTTATATAACAAAAAACTCTACCTTAAATTAAGAACTATCTTTTGTATGCTATATAAACCTTAATTATATTTAGCAATAATCTAGGCATTTTTATTTTATTTTTGGCTATATTATATTTTGGGGTGATGAAAGAAAGAAAAAATGATGCATGTAGTTTTTCATAAATTTGTTTTCATGTAGAAATGTTGATACAAAGTCATTTCATCACTTGTCATCCATCAATTTTACGCTATGATATTTTGTAGATACACTATCCGTTATAATATTTTGAAAACGGAACCTTAAACTTCTCATAAGTGTTTTTAAATCATGCAATGTTAATGAATTAGTTCATACTAGCTTTTGACCCGCGTTTGCACGGGTTGATTTTTCTGCCAAAATTCTATTTTTAATTTGACATGTATTGATATGTGATAATCGACGAGGTGGGTTGTACTAAATAAAAAAATAAAAAATGAAGTTAGTATATATATAAAAGAAAAGTACTATGATATTATATGTAGTATTAGTATACATATTGATAGCTTATTTAAGCTATTATTCAATATATAGTATGGTTGTTTGATGTTTAATATTTGGAGTTCATTAAATCTTGAAAATATTAACCTTTGTCCACCCCGCATAATATATTTTTTACATGCAAATAGCCACAAATATAAAAGTAACGGTTCTAATTCGTCATGCATTATGATAATCTATATGATTTTTCAATATATATATATATATATATATATATATATATAACTTTTACTATAGTTAATTATATATTTAATGAAGTTTTTATATTTTTAAGAATTCATATATAACATGTCCTACAGTGTAAATATTAAAATATTTATGTTCGACCCGCAAATAATAAAAATCCTAAAAATGCTAATTTTTATTTGCTTTACATCATATTTTTCTATTTGTGAAGAGTATGGAATCTAATTTAAACAATTCTAATCCGTCATATATCATATTTTTAAAATGATTTCATATAATTGATATATATTTTAGTTCAATTTCTTATAACGGATATTATATTTATAATTTATGTTTTTCATAAATTGAGTTATATTAATGTGTTTTTTAAGATATTACATATTAACTTAAGTCACTACACCATTGATAATTTTTTATTTTTTTATTTTAATACTTTGATAATTATATTTTGTAAATGCAATTCGAATTAAAATTCAATGAATTGGATAAGTTATTGATCAAGTTATATACGCTAAATTTATTGACCGAAAATAAACCAAATATAGTAGTTGAAATGAATGATTTATATTCTAACCATTAATGTAGGACAATGTAACTTAAAAGTAATAAAAATTTTAAATTTTAAAATGAGGTGTAGATTCACAACTTTTCATGCTTATTTGAGTTTTTTTTTTATTGCTTTAACTATTATATGATTATACTGTATCTTAATGATATTCTTATAGTTTAGTAAAATTTCTAAAATAATATGCGATATAAAATAATAATTAGTTCAACAATGCAGTTTTGAAGGCTGAAAATATTTCTATTATTTTCTAATTAAAAAACTAAATAATTTGGTAACATTTCTGTAAAAGCTAAAAATGTGAAATTTTGTTGGTAGGATAAAATGTAAGATTAGAGAAAAGATTTTAACTAATTATCTCGATTTTGAAAAATTGATCATGTCATATGCTTAAAGTAGAAAATCATCAATATTATCATAAGTTGTTATACATATTAAAAACAAATAAATACTTATAAAAATGTCTTAATATATGGGAAATATGTAGTATTTTAATATTGTCAATACGTGTAGTATTTGGAAAAATTACTAAATTTCACTTATGTTTTTTTGGTAAATTTTTCAAAATAGAAGATGTGATAAAATTATAATATTTACCATGTGCCTTTTTGTCACTATGTGCGTTTTCATTAATTGTTACCTATAAAGAGAAATATTATATAGGATATACGTTTAACAATTTGATGTTGAAAAAAATTGATAACTTAATAATATACGTCTTTTTAACATATCGCTAAAAATATCTACATTAATATAGTCAATATTTCTTATTTCAACTTTTTAATTTTTAAAAATGTTAATTTAATGGTTTGTTGCATAATTTTTGGAAGTAATTATTTTGTCATTATTGTTCTTAATAAATTATTTAGTGGTCTTCAAAACAATGACATTTTATGTAATTGTTTACGAAAATAAAGGTTTCTTTTATATAATTTTTCTCAATTAATAATATAGATTCAAATATTTTAATATTTCCTCATATACCATCATTCTTCTATTAATCAAAACGAGAATTTCAACTGCGTTACACGCGGTATTATGTTTTTACAATATTATTTAATTATATATGATGTAATTTTTGTATAAAATTTATATGTATTATTATGTGATGGATATTTTTATAATGTTGCATGTTTTAGTTTAGTTTCATATCATAATTTGTAGTATATATATTATATATGATATGAATTTTGATTAGCAAAAATAATTCGTTATAAAAATGAGATATATATATATATATATATATATATATGCAACTACATAAGTTATTGATTATTATATTTAGAACAATATTAAAATCATCTAGTTTAATTAAACATAAAATATGATACATATATATGTATATATATATTTTGAAAGATGAATTTTAACTACATGATTGATTTTGTATATCAACTATTATTT
>OVBE01003137.1:6983-27904 GCA_900406425.1 Iberis pinnata
GAACCCATCTTCTTCTTTAACTCCATTACCTTTGATCGCCCAATGACATCTAAACAGAGGAATATTGAAGACATTGTAATCTAGCATTATTATTTATACTACTATATCATAGTATGTAAGAATGTCAACCACATGGGAATTATATTTTGCACTAGATCTACACATTGNGAACCGTACTCGTCTGAAACCTCATACCGTTCACTATATAACCACTGTAAGATCTAGCACTACTTCGTGGACCAAATGCCAACCATTTTAATGTTGCATTATGGTCTGCTGAATCCAGAGGTACATGTTCTTTTAACCATCCAACAAAGTTTTTGCTGTGCAAGCTCCATAAATATGTTTCATCCCGAGTACATCTTTCATTTGTGTCTTGTAAGTGTTGAAAATGCAAGCTGAAAACAGTAAATAAGAATTTCAGATAAGTCCAATAAAATGGAGAGTACATGGATAAAGTCCAAAACTTACTCCACATAAGAATCCACAACAGATGTATTTTGAATTACAGCAAGGTGAGCTGTTTTCAACTCTGTTTCATTAAGAATAATAGAAGTGGCTGCTGATATTGGACGACCCTCTAGAATTGAGCTGTTGTCATACTCAGTATTTCTGTCTTCTTTTTCTTTTACATTAGTACTCTNGTCAGTACTCTTTTCAAGAACTCATTGGAGAACCGTACCAATTCATCAGCAAGATACGACTCTGCAATACAACCCTCTGGTCTTGAAGTATTACGCATGTAGTTTTTAAAACTTTCATGTACCTTTCAAATGGGTACATCCATTTGAAATGGACTGGTCCACAAAGTCTTGCTTCCCTTCCTAAATGATCAGTCAAATGCACCATTATACCAAAGAAGCTAGGATGAAAATATCTTTCCAACATGCAGAGAATTTCTACAATTTCAGTTTCCATGATTGAAATTTGCTCCCTGTCAATAACTCTCTGACACAACTGGTTGAAAAAAGAGCATAGACGTACAATAGCTAATCTAGGCCCTTTAGGTAATAAACCTCTAAGTGCTACTGGAAGTAGTTGCTGCATTAAGACATGATAATCATGTGACTTGAGACCTAATATCTTACAGTCAACTAGTGAGATACCTCTGGAGATGTTTGAACAATAACCATCTAGTTCCTTAAGGTCGAAAAGCCTTTTGCAAAATATTTTCTTTTCTGCTTTAGACAAAGACCAAGGTGTTNAGTGGCAGGTAGGTTCTTTTCTCTTCAGTCTTAGGGTGTAAATATTTCATAATACCTAGCATTTGCATATCTTTGCGGTCATTAAGACCATCTTTTGATTTCCCATAGTGTACTATTGTCGCAACAATACTCGAAGCAACATTTTTCTCCACATGCATTACATCCAAATTATGTCGTACTGGGATTTCTTTCCAATAAGGAAGTCTAAAAAATATTGAAAACTTCTTCCATCTTGATAATTCCTCCTCATCTACCTGTTCCTCTTCTTCATCAGACTCGCTAGATTCATTCTCATATTCAGATCCTGATCTAGCACAATCATCTCGTCTTCTCTTCTTGACAGATTTTTTTAAATTACCAAAAACATTTTTGAACCTTCTAAGAGTAAGTGAGATATCATAGCCAGATAATATTCTACGTTTTCTCCCATGTTCATTTTTTCCATCAAACCATGCCTTCTTAGTCCGATAACTATGTGTTGGTGGTAAACCCTTTCTATGACACATGTAGACATGCTTTCTACTGAAATTCAACCAAAGACTATCATTGTGTTTCCGACATATAGGACAACCCATTTTGCCCTTTACTTTGCAGCATGCCAGATTTCCATATGCTGGGAAATCATTAATAGTCCAAAGAAACATGCCCTTAAGAATGAATGTTGTTCTGGTGTATGCATTATAAGTCAATTCTCCCTTATCCCATAGGTGGATTAAATCAATAAGTGGTTCTAGATAAACATCAATGCTATTAACAGGTTGCGTAGGTCCATGAATAAGCAGCGTGAGCATTATATTGTCCTTCTTTATACACAAATTTGGAGGGAGGTTATAGTTAACCAACAGAACAGGCCAACAACAGTAATTAGTTGAGTTCATGTTAAAAGGATTAAAACTATATGTTGAAAGTCCTAGATGTATGTTCCTTTCTTCAGCTGCAAATGATGGGTATTTGGCATTCATCTGACCCCATATGACAGAATCAACTGGGTGACGAAGCATTCCATCTGTGCTTTTATTATTAAAATGCCATCTTATATTCTCTGCCATCTCTTCACACCTAAACATTCGTTTTAACCTTGGGATAATGGGAAAATACCTCAACACTTTTTGTGGAACTGTCTTCTTTATCTCACCAGTATGCTTATTAATCTTCCATCTAGAAGCATTGCAATTTGGACAATTGTCAAGCTTCTTGTTCTGATTTCTGAATAAACAACAATCATTTATGCATGCATGAATCTTCTGATATCCCATGTCGAAAGTTTTTAGAAACTTTTTCACATCATAAAGTGATGTGTAAAGGACATTATCTTCTGGTAAAATATCAGGCAATGTATTAAGCAGGTCATCGAAGCTCTTATCAGACCATCCATTATGTGTCTTCATTCTAAACAACGAGACAATGGCATATAGTTTACTATGGTTTGCGCAAGTTGGATACAGAGGTGTTTCAGCATCCGCTAACTTTGCTAGGAACTCGTCTTCTTTATTATCTTCTGTCTCTGCCGTCTCACCTATGTCATTGTTATTAGCTAACTCTTCATCAAACCTCACAGCTGCTTTATACAACCCAATAATTTCATCATTATAGTTGCTGTCTTTGCTTACCACTTCAGCCTTATTATATGTTTCTCCATGATAGTACCAACATTTTTGCAATTTGTAACTTCCATCCATTCCCCTTGTTACAAGATGAGACACAACTTCACTGCTTGAGTGGCGATCGACATTGCGACAGTCAATGCAGGGGCAGACTATGAAATCTATGTCACCAGACGATGCAACAACATAATTGAAAAACTTCCAAGCACCTCTCTCGTAGGCAAGATCGGTTCTATATGGGAAAAAGGAAAAAAGGTGTTTTACTACAAATTAAACACCAACTAATTTTAATTTGTTCATACATTTGAAGATGGACCCATTCCTTCTACAACATTTTCTTACCTCTGATTCTTAAGACTACGATTTGATCGATTAACTTTCCAATTCAGTAAGTCTCTTTTGTATCTCCGTCGAAATCGCGACTACAGCTCCATCGAATTCCAATTCCAGCTTCACCGAAGGTGAAGAAGTTTCGTTGATTACAGGTTTTGAAGAAAATAAAAACATTGCAGAAGATTAAATGACACTATTTAAGAGTTATAGAATAAAGTAGTAAATGAAATCTTCCTTTTAGTAAAAATTTCGCTAAGTAAAAAGAAATTAAAAGGAAAACGTCAAAATAATAAGTAAGTTTTCGCGGGATCAGATACTGCTTCATAAAATCTCTTAATTGCACTAATTATGCACTATTAAAAATGTTGGCAACCCTCACGATGTCTACGATAGCACTCCAGTAATTCGTGCTATCGTGGAGTACTATCAATACTACTTTTTCTGGTAGTGACTGGTCATGACATTGAACTTTGGGTTCTTGTTTATGACGATGTCCTCTTGATTTTTGGCAACAACGAGCATATGCTAGTGAAGTTTAAGGAGTACTTAGGTCGTTGTTTCTTCATGAAAGATCTTGGCCCATTAAAGTATTTTTTGGAATTGAAGTAAGTCGAGGACTGGCTGGTATCTTTCTTTCTCAGCGAAAATATGCAATAATGTGGGCTGCTTGGAACTCAGCCAGCTTCTACACCATTGGGACCCAATCATCGTTTAGCTTTGACGAGAGTGCTTTGTTAACGGATCCCCGACGTATCGTAAATTGATGGGTCGCCTCATTTATTTGAAAAACACATGTCATGAACTCTCCTAATTTATCCATGTGTTGTCACAGTTTATGCAAGAACCTCGCAAAGATCATTGGAATGCGGGACTTTGCTTGGTTTGTTACCTTAAAGGGACGCTTGGTCAAGGGATAATGTTGTCTTGTGATTCAGATCTTTGACTTACTATCTATTGTGACTCCGATTGGGCAATTTTTCCTTTGACGAGACGTTCGCTCAATGCCAATGCCTATGTTTTCTTTCTTGGTGGCTCGCCAGTGTAGTGGAAAAAGAAAAAGCAAGATACAATGTCTCATTTTCCTGCTGAGGCTGAATACCGCTCCATGGCTGCAGCTCTTCGAGAGGTGAAATGGTTACAGAAGCTCCTCCTTGAGATCTGTATCTCTATTACTGCTCCAGCTATTTTATTGTGTGATAGCAAGGCTGCTATTCATATTGCGGATAATCCGGTTTTTCATGAGCGCACCAAGCATATCGAGGTTGATTGTCATTTTGTTCGAGATGTTGTTAAGGACGGTCTTATCTTTACTGCTCATGTCGGAATTACAGAGCAGCTTGCTGACATCTTGACGTAGGCTCTTCCTCATCATTAGATTGATTATATATTGGCCAAGTTGGACATTACAAACCTTCATGCTCCAACGTGAGGGGGAATATTAGCAAGATATGACAATGATATATTCAAGTTCAATATGTTTTCATACTTGTTTAGTTGTTGTCTATGCGTGTATATAAACCGAATTCACATTGATCAATATACAAGTTTGGTTTGATATCAAAACCTATACTAATTGATAGTCCCAACTAACCATGAATCGTTCTCGTTTTTCCAGTATCAAAGTACTTCGTATGATATTTTTACAGTTTGGAGAAGGCGATTGGCGGCGAAAGTTCCACAGTAAATTAAAGTTTCTTTTGTAATTGGTCATAGTTCATAATAATTGAAATTAATTCAGTTGAATTGTACCAGATCTAGTTGATTTTGAATATGTGGGGTTGAATTAAGAGAAAATTGTAGATATGGATACCAAAAAGTTTTTAAATTAGCTAAATAGATACTTTTTTAATTCATTGCCTATAGGGTATTTTATGGATTGCTAATTACTCTTATAACCTCTTTTTAATGTTTTAAATAATTTGATATATCATAATATTAAATTTATTTTTGTTAAAAAAGTGAATAATAAATTATTTACAATTTAGGTTAAAAAAGAAAGAAATCATCTTTCACCTCTCAAAACTAACTTACGGTTAGTCTAATTCGTCGGCGACTACTCATGGTCATTATTCACTTTTGTTTCTTCTTTCCGGCTAAGACATTGGGTTTGTCTTCATCTTCAACGGCTTCTTCTTATCCTAACATGTGTTTTGATTTTCCATTCTTTATAATCTATTCAATAGCTTAATTTATTGTGACAAAGGAATCATCTTTTTCCTCTTGGCGTTACCAAATTACAGAGATTTGGATGGTCTACAGATTTTCATTTTTTTCATAGATTTTGGTTTTTTTAGTTTCGGTTTAGGTTGTCTAGTTATAACATTCATGATTGACTGCTCGTCAACAAAGTAACAAAGAATATACAACTCATTCACAGTCACCCTGCACATTCACCATTCATGCTCATCATACATGTATAACCACCACCTACTTCATTCACTTCAATCATGCACATTCATAGTTTACAAAGAACATTCATAATAAGCATTCGCATACACGATTTATATACTTCATGTTAGTGTCAATTCAGATTTTTCATTCATGTAAGGGATTTTGAATTGTTGATCATTGTTTAACAACAGATGGTGGCTTGGAGCAAAGAGTGTCAATCATGATTATGTAAGTTAAGCAGTGGATATGACAAAAAATGGAGGATATGAAAGCATTTGTGATCAAAGAATTTAAAGAAGAAGAAAGGTATAACACATGCTACTAAGCGAAAGAAAGTTGTCCATGTACAAGAGGAAAACCTACGCAGATATACAAGGATATAGTATAAGTGGTTTTATCAAAGAAATAGTTGCGACTGAAATCAACAAAGTGGCTGAGGATGGACTCTCCGACACTTAGATGTTCTACCACCTTTTGTTTATGTTTACTATGAACTCTAGATGCATTTTGTCTTTTTGTAGAATATATTTCAGCTTGTTTTGTATCAAAAATGGCAATGTTTATTTGTCTTCACTATTAGTATGGAAAAAACTCTGGTAGCTAGAAGTTATTATCCTCATTAGGTGAGTTATATGTACGTCCACAAAAACAATGCATGCTTCGTTATATTATTCATAAACAATGCACAATCCATTCACAATATTTACACTTGGTTCATAGTTTAATTAACAATTCACTGAACACGTCAATAGCTCACGATACTTCAACATCTTCACACTAAAATGACTTTGGTAAGATTGAAATTCCACGCTCGTTTCATAATAAACATTCACAAGCGCCAGAATGATTCACAAATGTTCGTTACCTTTCATGGTTATTGATCATTATTTATCGTCCTCCATTTTTGTTCACAACGATTTTCAAAATTAGAAGAAAAAAAACATATGTTCTATGTCATTGCCTACTGAAATTCATTTCGAACAAATAGTCCATCATTCCCCAAAGTTGCATGAATGACTACATAAGAAGGCTATAATATCCTTTTAGCTTTTGTGATTGTACAACAAGAAGTCTAAGAAGGCTCTAATTATAAACTTGCAGACCAAGCTATAATTGTACAATATGATAGTTAGACCTTTAGACTATAGTACATTTCTCAAGATTAGATATAGTTATTTCAATATTCGTTGTGATTGATAATTGGTTTTCTCCAATATTCATTGTTTACGTTCGGCTAGGAGAAAAAAATGTAACGAAAAGTTGTAGAAGATGAATGGGGCAAACCTAATCAACCTAATAATTAAGTTAAAATGTAGAAAATTTGTTAGTAAGTAATTTCTCTTTTTCTAATTATTTAAAATAAACACATAATAAAAGAATTACAATTATTATTGTTTTATTTACATAATGATATTTTAGTTATAATATATTGTGAGAAATCAATAAATGTTAATAAAATATCTATTTATCAAATAAAAAATGAAAAATACCTATTTCTCTAATTATAAAATTAAAAATATCATATTTACTAAAAAAAACTCTTAAATTAATGTGCCCCATTTAAATTCAATAAGATTTTATGGGTACTCTAAAAATAAAGTTTTTACTTATTATATTTCAACGGCAGAATCTTAAAAAAAAAAAACATGTTAGTCACATTTGTTTGGCTTTAACATCTACCTCTCACCTACCACTGCTATAACGACACCGTTTATTCCACTCAGCCACCATTTGTTTGGTAATGTCTTAGATTGATTTTATTGATTTCTTTCTATTTGATTTTTTATTGATTCCTTATTAACATCATTTTTATGACATCTAAATCGAGAATACTTAATTTAAAACTGTTGAAAAAAATTCAAATAAAAAAATAATTTGGCTTCTTGCGTATTTGACAATTTGCTTAATTTAAGTTGTTGAGTAGAGAGTTTTTTATCTTCCAATTTGCAAATACCTAGAAAGAAAGAAAACAAATTACGGAAGATTTGGGTCTGACCAGTGACCACCCACCGATTCTATCTCTCTCGATCGATCCAATAATCATGGTGTTGCAAGTATGGGAGACGCTGAAGGAAGCCATAACAGCTTACACTGGACTATCTCCAGCTGCGTTTTTCACCGTTTTAGCTCTTGCTTTCGCCGTCTATCAAGTTGTCTCGGGTTTCTTTGTCTCTCCTGAAGAACATCGGCCTCGTTCTACGGAGGTTCACCCGCAGTCCGAGCCTCTTCCCCCGCCTGTTCAGCTTGGAGAAATCACTGAGGAAGAGCTTAAGCAGTATGACGGTTCCGATTCCAAAAAGCCCCTTCTCATGGCCATCAAGGGCCAGATCTATGATGTTTCTCAGAGCAGGTATGCTAATTTTCACTTCTTTAGAAACTATAGTTGAATCCATGTAATGTGTAGTTATATTATTGGATTTGGTGTTTGACTTTTGGATTGATCGTTTGATTAAGTTTCAATGGATAGATCCGTCTTAAACTTTTGGTAATCTTTGTTGGTTCTGATGATTATTCTTTGCAGCCTGCTTTTTGATTCTCGATTCTCTTTTTTTGGTTTGCTTTTGCATCAATCATTACAATTGACTTTTTATCTTGAGTTAGTACATAACATACAAAGCTTGCTTGGCTTCTAAATTGTAAACGTGTTACAATTGATTAATATGTCTGCACCTGTTGTATTCTTTTATGATCCAGTTACCAAAAGGCATCAACATGATAGTTAGGTTTTGTGTAATCACTTCAGTTATCATACCACTTTCTTAACTCATTTTACCGACACACATTCATCAATGTACATGGAAACTACTTGTCAATGTCTATGCATATTTTTTGTTTTCTGTTACAGAGAGAGTTCATCCGCTGTAATACTTATCTTTATAAATCATATTTACACGTCGTAAAGTGTAGTTTTTGAATCTTCAAACTCAACTCCTAGTCTATTACTGGTCTCATACTCTGTATGACATCTGTTCCTTTTGTACAGAATGTTCTATGGACCAGGTGGACCATATGCTCTCTTTGCGGGGAAAGATGCAAGCCGAGCTTTGGCTAAGATGTCGTTTGAGGATAACGACTTGACTGGAGATATCTCGGGTCTCGGTCCATTTGAATTAGAGGCGTTACAAGACTGGGAGTACAAATTCATGAGTAAGTATGTCAAAGTAGGGACCATTCAAAAGAAGGATGAAGAAGGCAAAGAACCTTCAGAACCTTCTGAAACAAAGGCTGTCTCTGAGGAAGGCACTGCTACAAACACTGGAGAGGAAACTTCTGCGGTTACCCATGATGAAGTTCCTAGAAGCATAAACGAGGAAACCACAGAGAAGAAAGATGTTGCAAATGGCGATGCAGCAAAGGAGTAAAAAATATCAATGTAATAGGAGGTACCCACTTGAGAAATTACTGAGATTTGTTATGGTTTTAAGTATGAGTCATACTCGTATATATATTTAGCTCAAGTGGGGAAGATGCAATTTCAATAAAAATGATGACTATATTATATATGCACTCTTTTGGATCTCAGATGGCATCTAATTTCTGGTTATGGAAACTCCAAATAATTAGATTATTTAAATAGTAATAGAGAAATTTTATGAAAAAGCCATAAACGCACATAAGTTAACGCAAGATGCCACAATGTGGGAGAGTTTTCTCACATGCCATAAACGTGTGGCATTCTCGTAAGAAGTGGATTACGATGCTGCCCCCCTCGATAATTACCAGCGTACCACTGAAAAAGTTGTCTCTGGTTTGGCGCGCAAACAGAGTTGAGGCGTATGGAGGCTTGATGTAACAGGAATTATCAGATGTAATTTATGTCATTAATGGCATTAATTGTTGTAACCACTAGGTAAAAGCTTAATCCGAAGTAAAAAAGATAACAAATGGTATTTACATATATCTCTTACTACATCTATGTAGACAATGTTTTGAAGCTTTTGAAGAGAAGAATTTTTTTTAAGGTGAGAGCATTTACTCCCCATAAATGAAATTATTTGTCTGATTTCGTCCAATAACAATAAATAAGTGGTATATGTTATCGTAGACATGGTATTATAGTCGACACATGCTATTGTGTTCATTTATGGACGAAATCTGACTAGATATGTTAACGTTTTTCAGGTTTATGCGTGAAATGGAAGAACCAGTGTTGGTCATTGTGGGGGAATGGGAATGCTTGGAAGATGACAGTTGGCATTTCTGTGTGTCGAGAAACGTATATGGAAAATGCGTCTCTTTAAGTGAGAGGGACAACTTCCAAACGTTCAAGGCGAAGGTGGAAAGTGCATTCGGGATGGAGGACATACTCAACTTAAGTTTATGGGTTGGCAACTGTGAGACAGTCTTCACACAGGCAAAAATGCCACCAATTATTGTAGAAACTGATGAGAGCCTGGACATGTATAGAAGGAAAATACATGACAAGAGTGGACTAAATATATACTTGTCCATGAAGAAAGTGGTGGACAACCGATATGAACATGGACCAAAGGGTGACAGTGCATATGAAGACCAAGAATTCTTACAACAAGTTAGTCACCTGGAGAATGTGTACATACATGCAAATGCTGCAGTGGACGTATCAGGCGATGGACAATGTGATAATATGTTGGATTCTAGTGGACAGAAAACTAAGAAGCGAAAAAGTTGGTCCTAACATTTCCATTGAAGAAGAAACGAGGGAAGAGACATATGTGGGGACGTCGACTGGTAATGTAAGTGACGAGGGGTCTCCCAATTACGACTACAATTTTATGACAGATTTAATTGCAGCTGAGTACCCACATAGTGGGATCCCTACCAGTGCGTAGACAATAATGGTGCACAATGTACTATGCGTGGGGGACCTAATTGCGGAGGACATCTTGAGCTTTTAAGGACTGTTGAGTTCGTCGCGAGAAATAAGAATGTTGGGCTGGACATCCGTCAGTCAAGGGGAACTGGAGAATTGAGAAACCACCATGATGGTTGTTTGAGCGAATACATAAACATCGCTGCAAAAAATATACCTGGTATACATAAATGCAGTGATGTACAAGATTATCGTGGACGAGGAGGAGTAATTGGTGGACAAGTGGAGAAGGGACAAGTTTCGAGTGATGGACAAGATACCACTGTTGAAAAAAGTCATCCTGAGGGACATGATGTAATGGATGGACAATGAAGATATGTGGGGGGAAACCTGAGTGAAGGACGTCATGCTGAAGGGGGACAATATCCAACTGATGGACATGATCATGGTGGTGGACCAGATCATCCAGAAAGCAATGATGTTGTGGATGGATAGTATGTTTTCGGTGGACATGATAGTATTTGTGGAATTCGTCGTGGTGGTGAAGACGTGAACCAGAATAAATCAGCTCTGTACGTCCTCAAGGTGGAGATACTTCTGTTAAAAGATGCATGTTGTTTGACGAAGTTGAGGAGACAGTGGAAGTTCGTGGACAAGATTTAGTGGTGTTCAATGTTGGACAGGACTTCGATAGCGTGGAAGGCTCAGGTGATACTTCGTGTCCTGGCGAGGGTGTTAGCGATGATGATAGTGGACATGAAAAAACTTAGAACTACTTGGACATTGCGAACCACCTATTTGTAGTGGATCTGGAGCCATTTATAGATAACAAAGATGATAAGAAGTGATAAAGCTAACATGAATTTGAAGAAAGGGGACGATGCACTCTATGTTGGCTTAGTATTCAAAAACAAAGCTGAATTGCATAATGCAATATCAATTTACTCAGTGAAAAGGTTGTTCAGTTTCAAAGTGAAAAGCTCAGAAAAAAAGGTGATTGTGATTTGCGAGGACAAAAAATGCGATTGGAGGATATATGCTATAAAACAAAAGGACTCTGAGAACATGGAAATAGGAACGACAAATCTAAAACACACATGTGATGTGGAATCATGATCCTAGTACGGTAAGAAGGCGACGCCTGAAATACTAGGGAAGCTAATCAAGTCGAAATATGCACATGGACAAAAGGGACGGATGTACCGAAATTAGTATTAGAGGAGTTAAATGTCATTATATCGTATATGAAGGCTTGGAAAACAAAGGAAATCTCCATGAGAAAGGCGAGAGGGAGTGACGAAGACAGTTACTAGTTCTTGTCCATGTACCTGCACTTGCTGAAGACATCAAATTTGGGGACCATTACAGCCGTCAAAACTATCAAGTCGGCAAGTGGAAATACATTGTTTAAATACATGTTTTTGCTTTTGGGGCTTCCATCGCACGTTTTAAGTATCTACGAAAGGTAATTGTCATCGATGGGACACATGCAAAGGGAAAATACCAAAGTACTTTGGTGGCGGCCAGTGGACAAGATGACAACTTCCAAATATTTCCATTAGCTTTTGCGGTTATTGATGGTGAAAACACAGCAGGGTGGACATGGTTTTTTATCCAATTGACTCATTTCATTAGTGACAGTGAGGATCTCGTCGTCATTTCTGATAGGCATCAGTCCATATATGCAGGGTTGAGAATCTTTTATCCACTTGCAAAACATGGGGCTTGCGTAATACACCTGTGTAGGAACGTTAAACATAAGTTCAATTGTGATGGCCTCGTAACCATGGTGTCAAATGCGGCAAGAGCCTACACCGTGGGTGATTTTATATATTGGTTTTAGGAGATCCAACGTTGTAACAAAAAATGTGCGCAATATTTGGTGGACATCGGGTTACCTCATTGGACACTCGCATATTTCTCACGTATGCGTTACAACCTTATGAGTGGAAACATATCAGAATCGTTGAACGCTGCACTGCATCAAACATTAGAGTTACCTATTGCAACAATGGTGGAATCCATCCAAACGGTGCTGATGAAGTGGTTCTGCACAAGGAGAGCAAAATCAAGAAGGACATCCACGAGATGTACACCACAAATCGAAGACATCCTTATTGATCATTTAAAAGACACCATCGATTGTGCCGTAATAGCTTCAACTGATTGGATATATCAGGTAAATGATAGAAATGGATGCGTTTTTACAGTTGATTTAGAAAAAAAAAGACTTGCACTTGTAGGGTCTTCGATGTGTTGTTAGTGTCATGTTGTCATGCGCTAGCATGTGTTGGCATACAAAACATAGACATCTACTCTCTTGTTGGGGAGTGTTACTCGGTTAAAACCTGGGAGAAACTGTGGACGGAGAAAATACTATCACCAGGAAAAGAAACAGACCTCGATGTTCCGCCTGCTGATGAAGATGTCCACCCTCCAAAGACGAGCAGAGGATCAGAGAGACAAAAAAAACTAGGATACCATTAAGAGGAGAACAATTGATATGATTTTTTCATTTCTCACTTAATATAAGCTAACATATAAACATGAAACTAACTAACACACATATTGCAGTGGGTGAACAGGAAGTGCACAAGGTGTAAGAAGCTTGGACATAATAGAGCAAGCTACAAAAACCCAATATAGATGATGGATATATTATGGTATTGGGGAGTAGTAAGTCGGCATATTTGAGGAAAATCCATATTCGAAGTTGTTGTTTTTTAAAATCATATATGGACACCTACATGAATTGTTGGTTTTTGGGTGGACCAATGTAGTCCCTATTCGTGCTGATGGATAACCATATGAGATATTAATTTTTGGATATGATATCTTGAAAGACAATTTAGAAATTTCGAAGTTATTGTATGGTTACATTAGTAAATGTTAGAGAAGAAAACGTATTCAACTTATATTTAGTCTCTTATCAATGGACACAGTTTGTGTAGAAAATATATATAATTGAACTTGTTCACCATTATGTTTTATCGACAAGATAACAACGGGTATTGAGTGTCTATCTATTATGGACATGCATTTTACTTGTGGACATGTTGTACAACCGAGATTATCAAGAATTATGACCGTCTGTATGTTCCATCTGAACATATGTGACAAAGCTTGTCCATCGGTATGTTCCAACTGACCATATAACAAGAATTATACCATACGAAATTGCAAAGTTATTGTATGGTTAAGTTAGTAAATGTTAGAGAAGATAATGTTCGCTTATTATAATGTGTCTCTTTTTGATGGACATTTTCTATGTGGACAATTTGTATAACTGAACTTTTCCATCATTATGTTCCATCTAACAAAATACAAACGGAATATGGGAAATGATAAGTATATTGTTGATATCTTTGGAAATGTCCGATTTGAGGAGTTAAATGCATAATAATTTAAAAACGTGGGGCATAATTTAGTTAATATTTGAAACATACAAATCAAAGAAGACATCGTATTTTTTAAGTTGTGGAGAAAGAGAAACTAAACATAGATTCATTAAAGTTTCAAATTTTTACTAATTGATCGGCTGGATGTACTCCTCATAGAGGTCAATAGCATACCGCGAACGCATGTTGTCCACCATTTCTTCATTGGTTGCAGAGAAGTCAACTTGTTGCGCATGGAGCTCAATGAATTTGAAGCTAGAGGACCTCAATCACCGGAACACTCGTTCTGATATACGTTAGGGAGTCTGCCATTGTGGAAGGTAACCAGAGCAGAGACTTGTGCAGAATCGGTATCAACCAACTGGTGGACGACCAAAGCAAGGATCTCGTCCACCGGTTTCATAATCTTGTCTACTTGGTCAGTCGAAAACCCGCTCTGAAATGAGTCATATATGTCAATCTTACATGATTTCAAGTCAATGACAAGTCCAACCCAGTGTTCCTTCCCCCAATTCATTGGTGCGTATACCGTGTTGACAACAGTATACCACAGTAGTTTGTTAAAGCGGCTGGGGACGAAACCTTGGACCGAGTTTTTTGTAGAGCTGTTCCATTTCCATCCAGCAACACCTCCCATATTCTGATATCGAGCATGTTCGTCAACCAACAAACGAATGAACCAGCTGTTCAGAATATCAACTCCCTAGTGGACTAAATCTTCTCCATGTATACGCCAAATTAAACTCAAGAGTACTTCAACATGCTAACATAAAAAAGGAATAATCAGTGATAAGATTAGTTTAAAAGCGACATGAATGAGTTAAAAAAACTGACTGGTGTGTCAATCCATTTCTGCGGCGTAGAAAGGTCCTTAAAAATTGAACGAGGCACCGTTTGTCCATCAACATTGTACGTTCTACAAAATGATTATTGGTAAGTCGCATACGTAAAGCAAGTACGCATTTATAAGATTTGAGTTCGTATACTTACTTGCCTTTGTGCTTTTTCAATGCAGCATCGAATTTCTTCTTAAGGTAGACATCAACATGAGTAAATGAACTGTGGACAGGATCTGGAAGGACAACATTTATTGGTGTGACAGTTTTCCGGTACCTTTTGGGAAGTCTGATTACCCTCTTATCATGCACCTCATCGACCACCATTGGTATTTTTCCGTACTTTTTTAGCTCAGCGAGAGTGGTATTATCCCCGTGTTCAGCATAATGTTCGTGTGTAGACGTATATGCCTGATTATGGACAACCTACATGTTATTATATTCACAATTATGGTGAGACTATTGAAAGATGAACAATATGATTGTTGTGGACAATAAATGTATGCACTAATAATGGTACCTTGTTCCCAGACTGACGTCCTTGTTCGAGACCCAATGAAATGCCACTATCAGTTGGATCATCCTCCTGAATAAACATATAAAATGTAATTGGTCCACAGAAATAACGTCTACCACCTCGAGACGATATACAAAAGGAGAGTCTTAAAATGTTACCAGTTTCTCATCGGAGCTTTCCATGTCCTCCTCCATAGGAAAGTCAGGCGTTAGCTGCATAAACACAACAATTAATTTAAGCAACATGATGTACATTATCGATGTTTGTTTTCAAGTAGATTGTGGACATCATGATGGTTATTACCATGTCCACCAAGTCATAATTATTAATGTGATTGAGATGTACAACAGAAAGCAACTGGTTATTGGGAACAAGGGGCGTATACGTTGGGAAATGTACATGTAAATAAGGTTTTGAGGTCGGGGTCGGGGGCCCGCTAACATCACTACCATAATCTTCATAAAACTACCCAATTAAAAAATTGAAATGTTTCCCCAATTCAAAAATTGAAATGTTAGGGAAACATTTCACGCATAACTGATATATAAAAGAAAATTTTTTCTACCTTATATTGAGGGGTCGTCCACGAGATAGATGGTTGTTGCCGACGGGGTACAATTGGTCCATCAATGTCGTATTCCTAAAAATTGGTGTGAGGATGCAAATTACCAACATGGTTTACATAAAATAAGTATATTACTAAGAATATACGCACTAACCGTGGATAATGAGATCTTACGGTCAAAGTCGTCCCTACGACAAATTGTTTGATTGCTGTTCGTAGTTTCCTGATGGACAATATTATCATTAATAAACATATATTGTCCATCAATACATTAAAGATTTTATGTGTACTACCTTTATTGGTGTGGTCATTTGTGCATTGAGATTTGCACAGTCTGGGACAGCTACCCTTTGCACTCCCTCCGCTAGCACATCCTGGAACAACCGAATTTTAATTTGGGTTACATGATTAACATCCATGTACAATATATGTCCATATGACAATATGTCCACTATAATGACGTCTGTATCTTGATAACAATATACAACATACCCTCTCTGTTGATGAGAGCCTGTTCGGCTCCATCTTGTCTACCTCTACATCCTCTTGCCCACCATGGACATCCTATAGATGTCTATATTTCAATAGATCGTCAAATAGTTGTGTATTAAAGGCTATAATGAACAAAATTTTAAACAATTGCAATGCCTCCACTATATGTTGTTACCTCCTCTATGACCTGAATATTAGAGTCTGCCATCGACTGACATTGCTCACCCTTGTGGACAGCCTTAACAAAAAATATGGGAAAAAGCACTTAAAGCATGAATATAATACATATGAAACAATATACATGTATATTGATGTTTACTTACATCGAATACACCCACTATATATTTTCAGAGGTCAAAAATCACCCCAGCTACTTCTTTGTCAATCTTGTCCTGTTATATATTATTTCGATTAAGTATATATTCTGTAGTAGACCTCATGTTTATATAGAAAATATCATCTGTTTTCCTAACCTTTCCCGAGGACATATGACCATCGTCATTCTTGTTTGTGATTGACTCGTCCTGCCCCTCTTTGTCCATATCATATTACGTAAAATTATGTGGACAAGTTAAATAGTATTATCAATCTGGAGACTAAGATATTTAATGAAAACAAATAACATTATAAGCGTACCTCTTCTGAGGAAGTCTCATCGTCAGAATCATCTCCTAAAGGTAACTCTACTATAGGGAGGTAACACCTCTGTTTATTAACAGCTTTACGATGGATCCCACTAACATTTTCTCCTACATTCTTCTCAACAGTGTCCTAAATAAAAATTAATATGTTAAATTTGTATGTTCTTTACCATTTTTTAGCCATGGTTTGATAATGTCATTACCTTCTCAGTTGATATTACTTTGTCTTGTTTGAGTGTTGCAGTGGACACAACTGATTTATTTCGTCTCTTGGCTGTAGACCATAACCAAAAGTGCAGTATGTCAACAAAAGTTATAAGTAATAGTCGATAGTATAAATGTTTTAAACTTCTACCACTGACTGGGAGTGATCTGCAATCACCCCAGCTTCTTATTTTTCAATGTTTTCCTGATATATATAGTCATGCTTCATTATATATAGTCTGTAATAGACATCATGTTTATTTGATAAAATATACGCTGATTCTCACACCTTTCTTGTGGACAAAATATTGTCATCTGTCTTGTTTGATGCTGACTCGTCTTCCTCTTTCTCGTCTATATCCTGGTAGTAAAAATCATATCAATTATTGTGGACAAGTTATGTGGTAATGTCCCACTGGGAACTACCACTTTAACGTGAAAACATAAGAAACTATTAGCGTACATTTACAGACAAACTCTCATCATCAGAAGATTCTCCAGAAGGTATATCTACTATACCGATCAGACGAGTAGGAGGGGTCGCACCTTTTCCCAACATCACACTAACGTTCTCTCCAGCCGTGCCCTACATGTAAAAAGATATGGTGAAGTGGTATTTTAATTCTCATTTAATATAGGCAACATTGGTTAATGTGATTACCTTCTCTGTTGATATCACCTTGTCTTGATTCACTCCTGCTGTGGACACTTTATTTTTATTTTCGTCTTGACTCTGTGGACAACAATAAATAACAATGTATGTCAGCCAAAGTTATACATTATAGTGGAAAATGATAATGTTTTAAGACATGTTTACATACAACGATTCCTCCTCCCATTGACTTTGTGGAGTCTGCAACGACGTCGGGATCACTTGTCAATGGATCTTTCTCATCTTCAATGTTCTCCACCATAATTTGGTCCACTGATTGTTACCCAACGTCGTTGAAGAACAATTAATCAACAAAAGCCACTAAAAATTCCAAATAAGTATGGGTGCTTTGGATTTCACTTACAGAGATTCCTCCACCATGTGATTTAGTGAGGTCTGCAATGACTTCGGCATCAACAGAAAAACGCTCCTCGTCTATGGGGATGTTGTCCTCTACAGAGTGGTCCATGACTTTGTTTGATGTTGTATTCTCTGAGCTCTTACTCATAGTCATATTGTGACTCTTTCGCACGTTTGTTCTTACTCTGCAAGATACCAGACTGGCGCAACTCACAGATAATCTGGTCCATGATTTCATCCATCATTGACTTCTTCATACCCTCGATAAACTTTTTCATATCGGCATCACATGCCGCATTCTGGGCATCCATACGCTTGTAGACAGCTTCTAAATCCACTAAACCAGACTCATGTGCTCCATTTCCTGCCTTATTCCCTTCTTGTCCATGGATTGTTTTTGCTTTCACTCTTGGTTTAACAGCTTTCCCCTTCAGCTTCTTATCAACCGCTATCAATGGCCACTTGTCGTAACCACCTAACCATATATCCTTGTTAAAGTTGAAGTTATAGCCAATTAAAAGTTCAAGGTAGTCCACTGTTGAATCAAGACAGCCCAACTCGTCAGGTCGGCCCATATAGCCTTCGTCTTCTAGGGCCCTTTCTCTTCGTCACGTCGGCGTCCAGCTGGGCTTTGAGTCGAAATGGGCTTTCAGGACAGGTGCTAAAACCTGGTATCAACATCCACAGACTCGTCACCAACTTCGTCATTCCAGTCGTTTACATTGTCATCCATCAACCGTGTTGTATCTTCAAGATACGGCATACGTACAACTACATCACATCAAAAGCAACATTATTATAACTTCTACATAATTCTTATAGGAAAGAAACATTAGAAATGTCACAATACAATTACTTACATTGGTTCTTACATTGGCAGTGTGCTCAACCTCCATAATTTTGGAATTATGGAAAAGTTTCAAAAGCTGAAAAACTTTCAACCGCTTCGTTGGTGAATGTGTTATGGTCGTCTGGATCAGGTAAATGCCTCTCCAACTCTAGAATTTCTTTGAAGAAAAACAATTGGAAGGCGAGGGGGGAAACCGTGTGCTGTTGTATGGGACTGATTAAATTTCTCCTCCAATAGTTTCACACTCTTGCACCTATCCCCAAGTTTCACCATTCTCAAAGTCAATCTGAAAGACTCACGCCCCCATGGATATGCCTCAAAATAATGCAGATCCTTAACCATCTCAACAATGGGGGAAGTTGCACGGACAGGTTGTTTGCTGCAAATAAGTACTCCTTCAACGATTACAAGTAATGCTAGTCTCATGCGACGCCACAATGGCATCTTATCACGCTGGGGTAGTAGACAATCAGCCTTCAACATGTCTATAATTTCTTTAATGGTGATTTCCTCAGTATCCCCTGGAAAAAAAACACTCCAATAGGGTTTCCTCGTGTCCATACAGTTTTGCAACCTACTAATCTCTTGTGGTTCATGATAAGGTCCACACTATAGACTAGTCACTATCCCAAACTCCCTAAGAGAGAACCTAAATGGATGTCCACCAAAAATAAACCATATCTCATGTCTCTTTACTGTTATTAAAGAGTGGCGGATCATCTGGTGGACAAGTTTGCCTGACAAGGACGACTTCTGCACATGTAATTCTAACAGCGGCCCAAAACAGGAAGCTTTCAGATACTCGAGGTCAAGGGTACCTTTCAGAGCCTCGACTAGATCTAGAATAAACTTCGGCTTCGAGTAGGAGTTTATTCGGCCACTGGGAGGATAACGGCCAGTCACGAACAATCTGGGTGGGAGCTTCGCAGGGTGGAAAATGAAATCTCCAGAAACTCTTTCGTGGACCCGATCTTGTGATTTGTCCAACAGTGCATGTGGGGAATCCTTGTTCCTCTTTCAGTTCGATTTCCTACGGCTGCTTGAGGCATCCATTTCGAAGATTTGTAAGAAAAATTAGAGAGAAAAAAAGAAGAAACAAAGTAAATAAGGCGAAGAAGAAGAAACAGTGATGATGAGAGAGAGATTAAAGAAAAATTGTAGAGTGTAGAAGATGAATGGGGAAGTCTACCGTGATATGACATTAGAGAGGTTACTTTTTGGTTTTTAAAGAAATTTAAATTAATTTTTTTAAACCGCTAGCGGTTCCCTTGCATTTCGGAGGGGTAAAAGAGTCTTTCTCCAACTATTAATATGGTAGTGTCTGCAAGTAGTGGAAATTGTGATATATCGGCTAATTAGAGGTGCTCTTTATGGCACAAAGAGAGTAATTTTATCATAGTAATATATCGATTTTTATTTTGTAATAAGTTATATTTAAAAAACATATATTCTTTATGTTTTAAGATATAGAATTTCTTTTTGAAAATTTACTTTTGTTTCAAAACATAAAATTTTGCAAAATTCTATGCAATTTTGAAAGTTAATCATTGTTTCACAACCAATTAATCTTTTTTATATTATATTTTTAAACAGGGAATATATTTTATTAAAAAATTAAAAAACTCTTACAATATTTCAAGTTATTATGATTTTTCCACTTTGGAGTTGTAGGTTGTGGTGCGTTTTCGGATAAAACGCATCATTGGTATTGCCGGGAAAAATCTTGTCGTTGGTTTATTTATTTTGGTTTCGAAACGGTAAAACCATCACGACCGGGTCAACCTTACCGCGGGTGTCGAGGTGGGGATTAGCAATTGTGTTTCTATTTTTTCGCATTAGTATCGTAGGATTGTGTTGTGTGAAAATTGAGATCATTAGATATGCATGAAACCGGATTAAGACACGGAAAAGACGTAGGGTGTAATATGGCAATTGAGGTCGTAAATATTGTGTGTTGCATGTATTGGCATCGGTATCATTGTTGTGTCGTTTTACGTGTGATTCGTAATTCGTAATTTGTGTAATCGATCATTCTCGTATTTATTATTAGACCGGAGATATTACTTGGCTGATCACCATGG
>OVBE01003138.1:0-27903 GCA_900406425.1 Iberis pinnata
ATCCAGCTCTGGATCTTCAATATCATTTTTCCTCCAGAACAGATAATCGACATTAGTTTAATGACTTGTCATCGGGAATAGATTTGGCGGTGTAGGTGTAACAACAATCAACTTTGTTAACCTTCTAAAAAAGTAATATGATTAAAATATATTTCTCTGAATTCGTACCATTATTTAAAAATTTGTTTACGTAAAACGTTTCTGTAATTTTTCATTTTTTCTTTTCTTTTCGAAAAGTGATATAGCAAGTAAAAAAATCAAATGGTGCAGAATTAGATAGTGTGCGGAATCTGAGTTTATAGAAAGGAAGATATTCAGCTCTTAGAATTTTAACTATTTTAGATAAACTAGAATTTGATGAGCTCATATATTTCTTTCATTTCGTAATAATTATCGTTTTAGTGTTTTACACACATATTAAATTTATGTATTTTCATAAAAACAACATTAAATATCATAAATCAACCAATAGAAAAAGATATTGCAATTATTCTACTGGCAAAAAGATCAAACTCATTTAATTTATACTTTGAAAATCTAAAACGACACTTTTGTTCGAACAAAAATTTAATCATAAAACGACAATTATTGTGAAACGGATGAGGTATCATTTTATATTTGTTAATACTATGAAAGCAAGTTAAAAATATGATATGATCCCACGAAAAAATTTACATCTATGACATAAATCATATATAAAAAATATCTTCACTTCTCATATTTTTTTTAAAATATATTCACTTCCTCATACTTTTGAAAAATTATATATAAGTATGTGTCATAATTTTTTTAAATCTTGATATGAGTAATCACCAAACTTTTCAGTAAACATAAAGTTTGAAAGTGAATTAAAGTTGTAGAATATTTGTGATAAATTAATAATATATTCGTTGACAACAAAAAAAGAAACTTTTTTTTTTTGATAAAGAAACTTGCGCTTTTGGAAGTCGCAATGATAATCGTTTCTTTTTACATTTAAAAAAAAAAAAAAAACACAAATGTCTAGAATTGTTGTATAAATATGGTCACCAGTCACCATATAGCTTAATAGTAACTCTACCACATTATCTCAAACGCAACCGCGAAAATGACAGAGAAGGAATGTGAACATCACCACGACGAAGATGAGATGATGCGAAAACGCATCGGAGCGGTTGTGGTTGGGTTTGTGGGAGCCGTTCTTTTAGTGGTTTTGTTAGTTTGGGCGATTCTTCACCCGCACGGACCTCGTTTTATTCTCCAAGACGCCACTATTTACGCGTTTAACATTTCTGAACCCAATTTCCTCACTTCCAATCTTCAAGTCACTCTCTCTTGTCGAAATCCTAATGACAAGATCGGCATTTTCTATGACCGTCTTCACATTTACGCCTCCTACCACAACCAACAGGTATTTTACTTTCTTTATGAATTAATGTGTCAGGGCCCCCCGCCGAACTTTGAGCATATACAAATACAATATCCTCGTAATTTTTATAGGTTTTATAATCTTCAAGAGAATATATATTATGAATAAATTTATGAAAAATACAAAAAATAATTTCTATAAATACTAAATCGTTGTTAGTATTAAGAATATGCTTTTTTGTTAACTTATATATTTTCAACAAATTTTATTTGATTTTTATTTCGTTAGGACTTCATATTTTTCTTTTCGTATTATGCCTCAAATTTTATAGATTCGGGTTTGCCTTAGATCACTTAGAAAAAATCTTAAGCAAAACTTACATATCACACAGGTTTAAATAGCATTTGGAAGGAAACCATATAATATGCTTTGATCTTCAATCCATAATATCATAATTAAAAAAAAACAATTATTTGATGTTTGATTGATCATTTTTTACTCTTGTTACAAGGTGACATTGGCCACTTTATTACCTCCAACCTACCAAGGCCACCTTGATGTGACGGTATGGTCACCACTTCTATTCGGAACATTTGTGCCAGTTGCACCGTACTTTTGGCCGGCATTAAGTCAAGATCTAACGGCAGGGATGGTGCTTCTCAACATCAAGATCGATGGTTGGGTTAGATGGAAAGTAGGATCATGGATCTCCGGTAGGTATCGCCTCCACGTCAATTGCCCAGCTTACATTTCCTTCGTCGGACGTTTTGCCAGTGACGGTCCTGTCCTTAAATACCAGCTTGTCCAGAGATGTTCCGTTGACGTATAAACGAAGAGATTATCATTTTTCTTTAGAGAGACTAGACTATTTTGTTGTTATTTTAGTGTAATAGTTAACTAAATTCTTCGAAATGTTATCGCATTTTTATGACTACTAGCTCCATTTGGGATATACCCCTCTATTTCATTTTATTTAAATTTTTTAAAAAATTTAAAGTTTTTACACATCTTTTAATTAAACACAAAATTATTTAATTTACTTTTTATTATAGCTAATATAACTCCAGAAAATTATATGATAGAATATGAATGGTTTACAATATTAAATTTCTTCATAGAAACGTAAAAATATCGCTTAAAATGAACTAAAAAGTTCCTATTGTCAAAACAATGTGCCAAACCTTTTCAAACGCACACACAAAGTTTGAACATATTCATTCTAAATCTATAATTAATACGAACATATTGTATCTTGAAAGTTTTTAAATCTATGTACAACCATTTAATCTTTAAATGAAATGTGATCACATATATACATATATAATTATCGGCTTTAGTTTTTATAGTTTAACATGGAAAATATACATTTAATTTCTTTGTTTTTTTTTTGTTAATGGATATTCTATTGAAAATGCTTATATTTTACATCCAGAATTAGGGCATTTACAAAATCCTAATATTTTTAGGCCCATATTCATTTCCAGAAAAACCCCAAACAACAACAAAAGCCCAAAACCCAATTTTTTTCCTAACCCAACCCTAGGGTTTGCCAAACCCTAGTTAACTCTAACTGTAGTTAAAGTTAACCATGGTTAGGTTAGGCGTGGAAATCTAGGAAATCCTAGATCCGCCGCCACCTTAACCATTACTGCGGATACCGCCGGTCTTCCTCTCCGGCGGCCGGTAAGGTGGATGGAGACGACTCACGTCTTGGCATGTGGTCGCCCAAGATGCAGACATAGCAAAACGAGGAGGATTGAGCAGATTTATTTGGCGTTTCCGCCTTTGAGATCTCGGTTCCCCGCCGAAGGGAGAATAGGGTCGTCGCGAGAGAGGGCTGCTTGAGAAATGCCATTGGTTCGGGAAGGCAGACCCCAACTCAGCTTCGTCGCCCTCGAACAGAAACTAAGCCGGATCGACCACCGTTCTTTTGGTAGTAACCTAGCATCTCGCCGGAAAACCCAGATCTACCTCCGAGTTTCACCGTCTTCCACGAATCAAGCTACGTCGCCGGATCTTTTACAACCGCGTCGCCCTGATTCTTTTACACGCCGCCTTGTCTGGACTTGATTTCGAGCATGTGAGTTGAGGAGTCGCCGGAGATGAAGCTGCGGGTGAAGCTCTAGCCGGAGGAAACCACCGCGCTAAACTCTCGCCGGTGGTTCCTGAAGTGCGGGGCAAGGGAGTTGTGCTCAGAAGGTGTGCGGTGGTGGCTCGCTTTTCACCGTCGATTTCGGGCAGTTCTCAATCCCAGGAAGAGAGAGAGAGAGAAAAGGGACGAAGAAAGAGGTGAGAAGAGAGAGAGGAGTATTTGAAGTTTTACTTACTTTCAAGTATTCTTTTGTTTTTACGATAACATTCTATGCTAGGATAAAATAAACACACAAATAGTTATCTCAAATGCAAATAAACCTACAATTTAGTCAAGATTTACTGTACAAGTGTTAAGAAACCGTTATTAGCTCCATTATCCAATGATTAATTATAATTACAAATATTCGTCAGTATATTGATTAACCATTTTCCATTGTTTCTGAATACTTCTTGATTTTAGAGAAATTATCATTATTGTTCTTTTATGAGATGGCATTTGCATAATATTTGGATCCTGTTTCTTACGGACATGACAAGATCATATATATTCACTTGGCACTAACGAAGCATCCATGAATCAACTACATTTCTAACTTAAAAAGACCTTTGTCTTCTTTTCTCAAAACAATGAACTTCCCAAGTAAACCAATCTTCTAAATCTCCGGTTCTGGAATTGACAATATCTTTATTGTTGTATACTTAATCAATCTATGCATGTGTCTAAGCTTTTGATTATATAATAGAAAAAAGAGAAAAGCAGTGTTTTAAAAACTGGACCAGATCAAGGATCTGACCGGATTCAACCTTGAATCAGAGGAGTGTCCCGGTTGGATAAGTAATAAAACATAAATCCAATCGAACCAGCCAAAAAGCCTGGTTAACCCGACAAAAAATTGGGAATCGACGACCTAATTGAACCATGTTAAACCGAGTTTAATTTTTAATTAGGACTTTTTTTTATTAATTCCAAATTTTAAGTTTTTCTAATAAGTTTTTAAGATGCATAATACAATTTAATATTCCTAATAGCCTTTTAGAATATTCAAGGAAATAGTTAAATGATTTTCAAGTGTCATATTCACAATATAACAACATAAAATTTAGTTTATTATGTTTTTTTAGTATTTTTTGTTGATTTCAGATTTAAAATCTTTACATATGTTTTTATTCATTATTATAAAGACTTATTATATCCAAAGTTTATGAGAAAAAATATTTTTTCAAACATGATACGAATAGAATACTAATTTTATATACATATAAAAATTCAACAAAATTATCAAATCCGATCCCACCCGGTTGAACCGTAATGACCCGTGGTCCAAAAAATTTTCCGGTTCCGTCATTGGTCCGATTTTCAAAAGCATTGGAGATAAAGAGACTTAGGAGAGTTTATTGTAGTATTGAAACTTGTAGTTTTCATGTTCATGGAACAGTAATTTTTATATCACTTTCGTTTACTATTATTATCTGTTGTTTTTTCCAAGAAAGTATGTGAATGGATTCGAGAACTTTATGCACATTGATGTAAGACTTAATACACGTGAGAGGTGAAAAATCGTAGTAAGTATTGTGTGTGACACTTGAGAACCTTCTGGTCATATACGCATGACATATAATTTAGCCCTTTTTCTTTCTTTGCAAAGTTTGCTTTCCTTTGAAGTTTCAATTTTATTTTGAGATAAGATGGAATATAAAGAAGGAATTACATTTTGCAAAAGGTAAAAAAAAAAGAAAAAAAAAGGGAAGAATACAATAGCTAACTTTGTTCTAGACTATAAGAAAAAGTGCTTTATCTTTGAACTTTAATAAAGCTTTTAGTGTTGCAGATGCTTAAAGGAAAAAAGAAAATGATTCAAATTCTCCCCAACTAACTCTCTACTTGCTACATGTTCTTCTTACTTTGTGACGTCGTAATTAAGTCACACTTGTAGCACCGTTTGATTTTTTCTACCAATAGAGATTTGCATATACAAAATCGAAGTTCTTTTTTGTTCTTCTGATGTCGTATTACATAATTAGAAAAATAGCCTCATACTAAGACATTTGATCCCCCGTGATATTGCCAAAACGACATTTCAACAAATAGTTCAAAATAAATATCTTACAAACAAAAAAGAGAGAAAAAAAAATCTCAGTTTAGTTAGTCAATAACCAATCAGAGGCTCAACATTTCTCACCAACCATCACATATGGTTGAAACCAATGCTTTTGAGTGACACTTTGACCCTTTATTTATTTATTTTTATTGTGTTTCAAATTTCTAATCCATAAAATTATATTATGCTGCAAATAACTTTGACTGCAAATGCAAACTTGATAGCCAAAGCTTTGTGTTAAGTTTTGAGAGATTATCTCATGAGATTAGTGAAAATTTAAGAGATTAAGAAGCTCAATCCATGGTAAATTGAATAGAGATTGAGAGAGGATAGAAGAAAGATCGAAACTTTTGATTAAAAATTGAAACTTTTTATTTTATTTCCAAAGACGGCGCATTACACATATTTATAGGTGGAACCTTAAAACATACCTAAAATGGTAAGTTTTAAAGTTTGTAAATAGTAAAAGGTAAAAGCATCTAGCAAAAATGATCACGCGGTTTCTTGGGTGTACAAATGTGGTCCCAAAAGCAGGTCATGCGCATGTGTGATTGGCATCTTGAGTGACTCGACCAAATTAGTCCCAACGGCTATAAAACTCCTTCTAGATCCTTCTTTAATTCGAACAGCTGGCTGAGACTTGGAATGGTC
Organism: Iberis pinnata; assembly: GCA_900406425.1. Lineage (NCBI taxonomy): Eukaryota > Viridiplantae > Streptophyta > Magnoliopsida > Brassicales > Brassicaceae > Iberis > Iberis pinnata. The sequence continues at coordinate 6,193 of OVBE01003138.1, forward strand.
GAAGGATCACATGATTTGGCCGAGACTTGAGGTAAATATTGTTTCTCGATGGTTATCGAGAAACTGCGCATTGCCGGTAAGGTTTGCGCATGTTTTGATCGAGCCAGACTTTGATTTATGCGCATCAGTATGTCCCGCTTGTTTCTCCTTCGACTTGGATCACACGCTATCCCAAATACGCGCATACCTCAAGTCTGGCCTTGTTCCGCACGCATGACCTGAATGAACCATGCGCATATCCTTACGTCATGGTTTCAATACTACGCATGGTTCTGATGGTCCCGATACTCCTTATTTTGGCCCGATAGACTTGTTCCCGCATATCTTGGCCTTGGTTCGACTTCTTGCCTGGCCCGATGAACCCGATACCGCATATCTCGCACTTGGCTTGATATGTCTTGCATGTTCTTGCCGGATGGACCCGATATCGCCTAATCTGATCTTGGCTCAATATAACCTTCATAGCTAGGCCCGATGGACCCAATACCGTATATTTTTGCTTTGGCTCAATATGTCTCGCTTGTCTTGGCCCGATAGACTCGATATCCGCATGGTCGATGATCCTTTCCCGACTTGGCCTAGTTTAGGCAAAGTCGACCCATTCTCATTCTTTTGACTTGTCTAGACTTCCTTTTTCCTCTTACACATCATGGAATACTTTTCCTTTGCCTTTCTTATGTTTTGGCCGAGTGATGACCAAAACTCAACAATCCCCCTCAAGTTCAACCGAGGTGCTTGATTGAACTTGGAACCGTGAACCTTTGCCTCTTTAAAACCTTTAAAGAGAAAACCACTTTGGGACAAAAATCTCCAAAGGAAAAAGAGTACAAAGCTTCACGATGAGGGAAGCTACTCATGAATGATGTTTGTGAGTCGTAGTTTCCCATGGATGAACTCACAAACTTGTGTACTGGCTGCTTTGGTGAAGATGTCGGCCAATTGATCCGAGCTTCTTGTATAGCATGGTAGAATGATTCCTTGCTCTACCACTTGTCTCACTTTGTGGGAATCCACCCCAATGTGCATAGTCCTCTCATGGAACACATTGTTTGATGCAATGTGTATAACCGCCTGGTTATCACAATGCATAGTTATTGGATTCTTGGATTCAATGCCCATATCCTTGAGAAGTCCCTTGAGCCATACTAGCTCATTTTGTTAACTTCCTCATTGCTCGGTACTCTGGCTTTGCGCTTGAGCAAGAAACAATCTTTTGCTTCTTACTTCTCCATGTGACCAAGTTCCCACCAATAAAAGTACAATTGCCGGTGGTAGATCTTCTATCATTCCAGTCTCCTGCCCAATCCGCATCACAGTAGCGTACAATCTTGGTACTTTTGTTGCTACCCATCCAAATCCCTTGGTCAGAAGCTCCTTTAAGGTACCTCAAGATTCTGTCAATCATGTTCCAATGATGCTTCTTTGGCCTTTGCATGTGTTGGCTCACCTGGTTCACAGCAAAACATATATCAGGACGAGTGATAATCAAATATATTAGCTTACCTACTAGTCTTTGGTATTGATGGATATCTTCAAAAGGTTGATCCTCCACTTCTCCTTCTCTTATGGTCTTATAACCATATCCAAGAGGAGTTTTGCAGGGTTTTTCTCCAAGCTTTCCTGTTTCACTAATAAGTTCGAGAGTATATTTCCTTTGAGACAAGAAAAAACCATTAGATGATCTACATATTTCAATGCCAAGAAAATACTTCAAATCTCCTAAGTCTTTAATATCAAACACAATCTTAAGATGATCTTTAATCATTTGGATTCCTACCTTGTCATCCTCTGTGATGATAATATCATCCACATATATAAGGATGACTACCTTACCTCTTTGTCCATGGAGGGTAAACAAAGTATGATCCCTTTCTGACCTAGTAAAGCCTTGTGTGAGAAGTGTAGAACTTAGTTTATGGTACCATGCCCTAGGGTATTTCTTAAGTCCATAGATAGCTTTGTTGAGCCGAAGCACCTTTCCTTGGCCAACTGATCGTTCAAGGCCTGGTTGGGGACGCATGTAAACTTCTTCTTCCAAGTCTCCTTGCAAGAAAGCATTCTTCACGTCCATCTGCCACAAGTCCCAAGATAAGTTAGTTGCCAATGCTATTATCACTCTTACCGTATGAAGTTTGGCTACAGGGGCAAAAGTATCAAGATAGTCTTCTCCATAGGTTTGAGTAAAGCCTCGAGCCACTAGCCTAGCCTTATGTCTTTCAATATCCCCATTTGCTTTGTATTTTATAGTGAACACCCATTTGATGTCACTTCCTTCTTTCCCTTAGGAAGGATTCTTTTTTCCATGTTTTGTTGTTCTCCACGGCCTTGAGCTCATTCTCAATAGCCACTCTCCATTCTTTTGTTTTGACACCTTCATCATACGTTTTTGGAATCAAATCTTAAACAATCTTGTTCACAAAGGCTTGATGAGTCTTTGGGAATTTTGCCAATGAGCACACATTTTGAATAGGATGGGCTACAACCTTGTTGTTGTAATACACCCGAGTGTTCCTCCAATGAGATGGTGGGTATTTGATCCTCGTACTTATCCTCAAGACTGGTTGGGGAAGGTCATCTTGTTGTTCTGGTTGATTTTGATCTTCAAGATCTTCATCTGATTTTGGTAAAACTCCCCCTTGATCATGTACGATTGAGTCCGAATGACTTGATGATTCAATTAGATCACTCTGGTTCCCCCCTTCATGATTAAGTGGGATGTTTTCAACACCTTGTTTCCCCCCTTCATGGTTAAAAGGTTGTGGTCTTGTGTCTTGAGTGTGATCTCGGGGAGTTGCATCTTGGTTGAGTGATAGGTTAAGAATTTAATCCTAAACTAGTACTGCAGAGAACAGTTCAATGTAGCAAGCATAGGTACCGATTCCACAGAGACCAGAAAGTACACGTTTAGTTTCAAATCTAGCTAAAGCGAGAATAATTAAGTGATTGTTGTAACGAATTCAAAATGGAAAATAAAAACGGTTTAAAAACTATAATATAAAGATACTATACATTGGGGAAATCCGTAGTTATTGAGGTTTAAAGTCAAGTTAACATGCATGATTGGGACTGAAAATAGTTCTCAACATGAAAAAACGAATTAAGAATAATCTCCTCCCGGAGTATTAAACCCTATGCTCGAATTGCCAAAGACAAACTCCCGCCATCTTTAAAGCAATTCGATCATGCATTACAATCAAATTAAATTGTTCATAAGCATTTAAAACAATACTCCTGCAAGTAAAAACACTTATTCATCTAAATTAGGTCCGGTTTCTAAATCAAATCCCTTTGTATTTATCAACCTATAATCATGAACTAGGTGATCAAGCTAATTCATGCTTTAAGAATGAATTTAGTCAAACAACCTAACAAATTCAATCCTAAAAAGTTAAACCTAACATTCAAACCTGATTTCCCTAGGAAACCCCTAAAACCTAACTAATGAACTACTCAAACATATCAAAGCAAACACAATTCAATGTCAGAATAGAACACATGATTGAAAACAATAAAATAGATATATTAAAAAGTCGGTTCATAATTTCTTCTCCAAAATACAAGGTTCAAGAATTCTTCTCCTAGTAAAAGCTCTCAAAAATTGCAAAAGTAAAAAAAGTGTGTAATAATACCTAAACCAAAAAGCTTTTATAGTTCTAAAAAGTAATAATATAAAATATGGAAGTTGGGATAGGATTTGAGGACTTTTTTGCAAAATTGGAAAAATTCAGATTCCTCTCGGGGCATCTGCAAGATCGATCTCCATCTGCCCGATCGGGCAGATTACCTAAATGCCCGATCCTTCATCATTTTCTTGATCGATTAGTTTCTCTGAAACTTTCCAGGAACATTTGCCCGATCGGGAACATGTGTTGCCCGATCGTGCATTTCATCTCCTCACTTAATCAATATTCCGAAACTTATTAAATGCTATGAAATGTCTTGAAATACTCCTTTAAGCTCCAAAGCGACCCGAACACCTAGAATCCTGAAAATACACCAAGTTTTCAAGAAAAACACTCAGAATAATGCAGAATATCAGACATAAACGCCCACTACAATGCATTAAAACCGAGTAATATCAACTCTCCAGACTTAGATCTTTGCTTATCCTCAAGTAAAGAAAAATCCAATCCGGAGAAGAGGTTTTAAACGGACCACACAAAAACTCACAAAACCTCAACAACCATAAGCACAGTTTCAAATCCCAAAAGACACCAATCTCAAACAACTGCCTAGACTGGACTGTTTACCACCACCAAACTAATAAGCCGTTTCCTACTCTAAATCCCAAATCAATTAAACCAGCTCTTTAAATTCATTTAAGTTCAGACACATGCATTCTCATCTATGGTATATCAATCAGTTTTCTCAAGTATCTTTTCTATCGAAATGCCCATACCAAACAGAGCATCAACCGACTTCCGGTCTTGATCCTTTTTCTCCCTTTCTTACTTCTTTTTTTTCTAAAGATTCGCACTTTTCTGCGTTTTTCTTTTCTTTCTTTTTTTTTCTTTTTCTTTTTATGTTTGCACTTTTCTGTGTTTTCATGATTCTAATTGCTTTTCAACAGCCCCGACAATGACTACAGACTTCTAGGTCGCGCTTTCAACAATTTTTCTTAAACCGTTTTTTTACTTTTCTGAAGGGAGAGAGAGAAAAGACCCGGACCGTACTGGAAGAACTTGTTGGATTTACATAATATTGAAGAGAAAAGTACCTAATTCTCAAAGTAAATCAACACCATAGACAAGAATATTTCAAATTCAGATTAAGTCCTATCATGGCAGAGCTAGCATCAAATCATCAATAACTTTAAAGACTAGAAATTTCAGAAACAAGCAATCAGTAATGGGGTTCCAATCCTAATCTAAGCAATAATCTAAGTCAGTTCCAGTAAGATCGAAAACCATACCCACACTTGGTTAATTATCATCATCGGTTTTGATCATGGTTCCTTTGACTCTAAAAGACTAGCGAATTCAAAACGAAAATTTCGGAAAATTTCATCATTTCTGACAAAATACCAAAATGAAAGTCAGATTCGCGTTAGTACATACTCCCTCCCCCAGACTTACTTTATACCGTCCCGGTGTGAAAATAAATCAAGGAGAAGGACAAAAGTAGAAAATAAATAAGTATCAAAACAAGAAAATAGAAAATTACATGAGTTCAAAAGTGAAAGGAAAATACTACAAATAAGCGCAGATAGTCTCTCAATCAGATCGGTCACCGGATCCCTCAGCCACATCGCGCTGCGCCGCACCTTCCTCATGCTCCTTATGCTCCCGCTCATCATCATTGTGGCCGGAAACACCCAGAAACCATCCTCAAGATCCTCCTCATTAGACTATTGTTGTCCCACATGAGCTTGTTATTCCACTGCTGCGAATCCATGAGCCATGCAATCTTCTCATCCTAAGTCATATCAGGACGAACCGGTGGAAGAATATACTCATAAATCTCCTCTATGTCGGGTTCCTCATTGCTAGAAACTTCATCTCGTCCAGAGACTGAGCGAACAACCAACCAAGGTTGGCATCATGTGTGTGGCGATCCTGATCAGTCTCATAATGCTCCAAAGTGAAACGGTTGATGACATAATGAATGAATTTCAACTCTTGGTTCCTAAGGGAACTGGCTTCTTCCTTTCCATAGAAGGTTACACTGAGAATCTTACTGAATAGGCACAAGGTCGGGTTACTGATTAAGGTCATCTTCGCATTCTTGGATTCAAAGCGACCACGAGCAATGATACCCCAAAGATCATGAAGGTGATAATTCGTTGGTGTCTTGGAACGGTGACCGCGGTGCTCAAAACCAAATATAGGCCCAAACTCAATCATAGGAATCTTGTAGAGACGCCCCAGACAAAAGAACTGCACCTCGGTCTCAAACATAGCAGGATCCATAGGATCTGTGCAATCAGAACTCACAATTCAGAACAAAGCAAGAACTTGCTTGGCAAGCTCCTTGTACAATGGGTAGAACCAGAAAGGAAATACCCGAATCCGATGGTGTGAAGCATGGCTTCGATATCGTGAAGAGCCCCAAAATGCAGCAATACATTCTTTTCGGCAAATCGAGAAGAATCAAACTTGGTCTGAATGAAAACGTTGTAGAGCATGCTATCGAACTTGTCCCACTTGTCTGTTATCTTCCTAGTCTTCCAAGACTTGTGTTTCTGAAGCTCAGGAACGGTGAAATCGATAGTGATGCGGAAAGGTAACTCCGCTTCCCTTGGCCAAGGAAGATTCATGAGAGTGGGATCAATGGCCGGGCGGCTACTTGAAGCAATTCCCTTTGCTTTTTCTGCAGCGGTAGGCTTGGTCTTCTTGGAGGCTGGTGGTGCGGTAGGATCGAAGTCTCGTGCACGTCCCATGTTCCTGAAATGAAAGAACTCAAAAGAAGAATTGTGGTTCCGATCAAATCATAACACAAAAAGCAATGGTTTGACAATATATTGAGCAATGCTAACAATGTGTAGCAAGAATGATTGACATGGAAACCCAGAATATAAAGAAGCAATTAGCAAATGATCGAGCAATGACTAGTTTCAACTAGCAAGAATCAAGATGCTTCAAATTGGGACGAACCAAGATATGAACTGAAAGTCAATGTTTATCAATCTATCAAGAGACTAAAGCGATGGTGAGCAATGATTTAGAGCAATGTTAAATGAACCTAACAAGAAATCAAGAAGAGAAACATCAAAGAACCGCATGCAATTGACTTCACACTTAGAACCGGAAATCACATCAACTATCAATAACCATCAATCTCAATGCAAGCTTAGACATAAAATGAGCACAAACAACCCACCAAATCAAATATCAAACCAAAACCCCAATCACCCAAAGTAAAACCCTAAAAATCACAACCCATACTCAATAAATCAACATGCATTCATCCAATCAAGCATCAAAGAGAGTAGTAAGGCACTCTAGGTAGCAATTCCAACCCTAAAATCGAGACATTCAACATTACCCAAACAAACCCTAATTTTCAGAGGAAAAGGGGTGAAAGATCAAGATTACCTTGATGAATCGATAAAAGGAGGCTAGAATCGATTAAAGCGCGAAAAATCTTGTGGATTAGTGTCCAAAATCGCCAAAAATGGGTGAAAATCGAATGAGAATGACTTTGGAGAGTTTGAGAGAGTTTAGAGTTTTTGAGAGAAAACAATGGGGGGGGGGGGGGGGGGAGTTTGTCGCGAATTGGGGAAGAAGAAATGGGAAAAATCGGTTCAAATTTGAAAAAATCCGGTTTAGATTCAAAAATCCGGTTAAAATCAAGTTGATATTGGTTACCTGGAGAAGTGCCCGATCGAGCATAGGTGTTGCCCGATCGGGAAAATGATGTGAAACATACCAAGGAATTTTCCCCGATTAGGCACATGTGGTGCCCGATCGATCCCTTTTCTCAGACAAAAACTTACAAGCTATTGCCCGAACGGTTAATCTCCTTGCCCGATCGATCGAATACATTCAAAATTTCCAGGGGGAAACGCCCGATCGGGCAAATGGGATGCCCGATCGAGCAGATTTTTCAGACCAAAATTCCTTAACCCTTTTCCCCGATCTATTTGTATATTGCCCGATCGATCTGAATTTTTTTATTTGTTCCAGGGAGAAGTGCCTGATCGGGCACAACACTTGCTCGATTAGGCAGATTTTTCGGACCAAAATTCCATCACTTCGAAACAGTTAAAGGACCTGTGATTTTCCTGAAACTCATAGAACGCAAAAATAAAAGTTAGTAAGTTAGTAAATAATAATGGGACTGGATCAATCCAATAAATAAATAAACAAAAACACTAAAAAGTGGGTTGCCTCCCACTCAACGCTAGTTTAACGTCAATTTCTTGACGGTACTTACCTCTAATTTGAGGTAGGATCAACAAGAGGTATGTTAGTTACCTCTGAAAGCTCTGAAGTAGCTAGATAAGGCTTCAGCCTTTGACCGTTCACAACGAACTCACCACCTTGGCGGTTACATAGAACAACCGCACCATAGAGTCTCACTTCCTTTACCGCAAACGGTCCAGACCATCTAGATTTCAACTTACCAGGGAACAATTTCAGGCGAGAGTTATAGAGAAACACCTGATCACCTGGTTGAAAATCTCGTGGAATGATCTTCTTGTTATGAGCAGCTTTGGTCTTTTCTTTGTAAATCCTTGAGTTCTCATAGGCTATCTGTCGAACTTCTTCTAACTCATGGAGTTGGATTAGATGTCTTTCTGCTGCGGTCTTCATATCAAAATTCAACAACTCGACAGCCCAAGCAGCTTTATGCTCCAGTTCTACAGGTAGATGACAAGCTTTTCCCTAAACTAGATTGAAAGGAGTAGTACCTTAAGGGGTCTTGAATGCTGTTCTGTAAGCCCAAAGAGCATCATCTAGCTTCAAAGAAAAATCCTTTCAGGATCTATTCATAGTTTTCTGCAAGATGGCTTTTATCTCCCTGTTTGGAACTTCAACTTGACCACTAGTTTGAGGATGATATGGTGTAGCCACTTTATGTTTGACTCTGTGCTTCTTGAGTAAACCGTCAAAAACTTGATTGATGAAATGAGAGCCTTCATCACTATTACTATTCTAGGTACTCCAAACCTGGGAAAAATCACAGATTTAAACATCTTTAGCACAACCTTAGAATCATTAGTGGGGCTAGCAATCGCTTTAACCCACTTAGAAACATAATCAACAACAACAAGGATATAGATATTCTTCTGAGACATAGGGAAAGGACCCATGAAGTTAATTCCCCACACATCAAAAACATCTACTTCTAAGATAAAGTTCTGAGGCATCTCATTGCGTTTTGAAATGTTTCCCTGTCTTTGGCATGAATCATAGCAAGAGATGTAAGCATGAGCATCCTTGAACATTGTAGGCCACCAGAAACCTGCTTGAAGCACCTTAGAAACAGTCTTGAATGTAGCGAAGTGACCAGAATAGTAAGAACCATGGCAATGGTATAAGACATTCTAAATCTCCTCCTCAGTGAGACATCTCCGGAATATTCCATATGAACTCAGCTTGTAAAGATAAGGCTCGTCCCAGTAATAATGTCTGACATCCCTTAAGAAGTTCTTCTTTCGGTACCCTGTAAAGTCATGTGGTTCAACATCAGCAGCAAGATAATAAGCAAAGTCACAAAACCAAGGAGTAACTACTGCATATTTAGAGAGTTTAGGGATAGAAGGGTTCTCATCCACTCTAGTGCTTATAGCATAGATATGTTCCTCGGGGAGGCTATCATCAATTGGAACCTCATCTTCCACTATCAATCTAGATAAATGATCTGCAACTCCATTCTCTATCCCTCGTTTGTCCTTGATCTCCAAGTCAAATTCCTGTAAAATATAAGCAGTTAGAATCATGAAAACGCAGAAAAGTGCGAACATGAAAAGAAAAAGAAAAAAAAGAAAGAAAAAAAAAACGCAAAAAAGTGCGAATCTTTAGAAATTCCTGTAAAAGTAAAATCCAACGCAGTAATATGGGTTTAGCATCCTTTTTGTTCAGGAGATACCTCAAAGCCGCATGATCGGTATGGACTACTACTTAGGATCCTACTAGATAGGATATGAACTTCTAAAAAAGCAAAGACTATTGCTAGTAATTTGGTTGCATAATTGCATTGAGCTCCATCTAGTGTTCTGGATGCATAATAGATCACATGAAGTTTCTTGTCCTTTCGCTGTCCTAGAAATGCACCTACTGCATAATCGCTGGCATCACACATTACCTCAAAAGGCAAATCCCAATTTGGTGGCTGGACTATTGGAGCACTAACAAGAGCTCCCTTAATCGCGAGAAAAGAGCTTTGGCATTCATTATCCCATGCAAACTCGAGTTCCTTGCACAACAACTTGGTAAGAGGTCTGGCAATCTTTGAGAAGTCCTGAATGAACCTCGTATAGAAGCCCGCATGTCCTAGAAAGCTGCGAACATCTTTTACAGACTTGGGTGCCTGCAAGTTAGTCATAATTTCAATCTTAGCCCTATCAACCTCTATACCTTTCTCAGAGATTTTGTGTCCTAACAAAATTCCATTGGTCACCATGAAATGACACTTCTCCCAATTAAGCACCAAGTGTTTCTCCTCACATCTCTGAAGGACCCTGCACAAATTAGCAAGACAGACATCAAAGGAAGATCCATAGACAGATAAATCTTCCATGAATACTTCCATGATGTCTTCAATTAGATCAGTGAAAATAGACATCATGCATCTTTGAAAAGTTTCTTGAGCATTACACAATCCAAAAGGCATTATATGATATGCATAGATACCAAATGGACATGTGAATGTCGTCTTCTCTTGGTCATATGGGAGAATAATAATCTGAAAGAAACTTGAATAACCATATACGAAACAATAGTAAGGGTGATTAGCCAATCTCTCAAGCATTTGGTCAATAAAAGGTTAAGGAAAATGATCTTTGCGAGTAGCAGCATTCAATTTCCTATAGTCAATGCACATCCTATGACCAGTAACAGTTCTAGTTGGGATCAATTCATCTTTATCGTTCTTAACTATTGTAATACTCCCTTCTTAGGAAAAACACGCACATGACTAACCCAAGTACTATATGAAATAAGGTAAATAATTCCTGCATCTAGAAGTTTCATTATCTCCTTCTTAACAACATCTTTCAGGTTAGGATTTAAACGTCTCTGATGGTCTATAGAAGTCTTAGACTCATCTTCTAAATAGATCCTATGCATGCATAAATCTGGTGAAATACCTGTGATATCATCTAAAGTATAGCCTAGATCTCTACGATACTTTCTTAACTGACATAGAAGTAAGGCAGTCTCTACATTGGTTAGCTCATCATTCACAATCACAAGATATGTGGAATTAGGACCTAGAAATGCATACCTGAGCCCTGCTGGGAGGGTTTTAAGTTCCAGCTTTGGAGCTTTTAGCTCGCTCCAAGGATCATCAAGTGGTGTAGGGTACGATTTAGGTGAAGGCTTGGTAGCTGCCTCCACTAATGCCACACAATCGGTTATCTCCTCCATCCGTCTACTAGCATCAAGCATCCTAGTAAGATCTGTAACATCATCACTAAGATATAAATAGAGTATCAGTAGCGTTAGTCAAAGCAATCTCTAAAGGATCATAAAATAAGAAATCATTAGATAGTCCCTCTATAGGTTCAACAATGGTATCGACCCAAAAAGACTTAGCATCTAAGGATGGTTTCTTCAGAACCTCTTGTAAGTTGAACTTCATAACCATGTCCCCAAAGTGAAGATCGATCTTGCCTTTCTTCACATCAATGATTGTACCAGCTGTAGCCAAGTAGGGTCTTCCCAATATCAAAGGGTCTTTAGGTTCTTCTCCAAGCTCCAGAATCACGAAATCAGTTGGTACACGTGCAGTTCCAACCTTAACTGGTAAGTTCTCTAGAACTCCAACATGGTACTTCACTAAATGATCAGCAAGAACCAATGAAATCCTTGTACCATTTATTTAAGTCATCCCCAATCGCTTAGCCACAGAGAAAGGCATAAGATTGACACTAGATCCCAAATCGCAGAGAGATCTAGCAAAAGTGATATCGCTAATATCAACTGATAGAACAAAACTACCTGGATCTCCAAGCTTCTTAGGCATTCGATTCTGGAGAATTGAGCTACACTCCTCTGTAATCATCATTGCACCTTCTTCCAACGTTAGCTTGCTTGTAACCATATTCTTCACATACTTCTTCGGAGAAGGGATCATTTGACAAGCATCATAGAATGGAAGTCGAACACTCAATTCCTTGATTATATCCTTGCATTTAACATCTTCTAAGTCTTTCCTGGAGGTTTTAGGCTTCACCGGATAAGGGACTTTGGGTTTGAAAACTCGAGGAAGGAGATTAGAAAGTTTAGGAACAGGGGAGCTTTGCTTGATCGGGCAAGATGTGCCACTTTCTTCAGAAGTTTCCCCAATAAATCTCCCTGATCGGGCCCAGGGTGTGCCCGATCGATCCTTTTCTCCTGGAATTTTTTTAGCAATTTGCACGATCGGGCTACCTTTTGATATGATCCTGGATCAACTATGAATGAAAGTCTTGATGATCTACTAGGTCGATGGTTATGCAATTGTTTGTTGTATCTTGGACAGCAGCTTAGGGACCAAGTTTCGGATAGGTTTCGATGCAAGGATGGTTTGATGGTCTTTAGATGATGCAAAGGAAGTTGCGATGAGTGTGAGGGGCCGAGAATTGTGATTGTCTTAGACTGAAGGTGACTTGAACAGAACTTGATGAAGGATTGGTGATGTTTGTAAAATTTGAATGAATGAAAGAGAGAAGGTTTTGTTGGTGATTTCAAACAAATGATATGAAAAGAAGAATAGAAAGAATTGTTTGTCTTATGGATCAGACAAACAATCAAGAAAGTTTTCTGAATCTATTACAGATATAGAATAACCAGAATTCTCAATTCTATGAGCAAGATTTTCGAAGAGAATGTTTCCTAAACATTTCTGATTTTTAACTTAAAACTTGCCAAATAAACACAAGGGGATTCGAAATATATTTATAGGCATATGAGCCTTAGGGCTTTTTAACATAAGCCTGAACTACGAAGCGTGCAAGCTTCTAAAAGAAAAACATCTGAAAATTCTAAAAAAAAACTACAAAGCATGTGAATTAAATAGAAATCTTCTAGAAGATGTGCCTTGGAAGGCAAGTATCAGCTTCTAGAAGACTTCTTTATTTTCGCCAATTATTGTAAAAAAACATATGCCAAATTCTTCTCAGAAAGCTTTAACGGAAGTGGATAACTTGCCTCGTTAAAACATTAGTGATTGACCACAAATCCAATGTGAGAAAAAGCGATCATCTCGACTAAGGACAAAAGAGTGCATGAATTACCCACTTAGCTAACCGATCAGAAATCAGGTTCTTCTGGATTGTCAAGCTTGAACAGTTGGTATATGTTGCAAGCATGATCTTCTAGCTCTGAATGTAGCATCACATGGGCTTGATTTACTAGCTCTCTTGCCTTTGATCTCATGATCCTTCCTTCAGGTTCAAGCTGCTCCGGTTCAAGCTCCGGTTCAGGTTCTGGTTTGTCAAGTCCATCCACGATCACATCATCCTCCCCTTCTTGAAAACGATTTAACCTCAAATTAGAATCTGCAATAAAAGGAATCAAATTAGAAACATTGAATGAACTGGAGGTTTGGTACTTCCCTTTTAAGTCGAGTCTGTAGGCATTGTCGTTGATCTTCTGAATGACTTCGAAGGGCCATCTACTTGCGGTTTCAGCTTGGATTTTCTCTCTTCTTGAAATCTATCTTTGCGCAGATGAAGTCACACCAAATCGCCAACTTCATACAGCAACTTCTTTCGTCCTTTGTTGGCATGCCTTTGGCATTGTTGCGTCTTCTTCTCTATGTTAATCCTAGCTTGTTCATGTAGCTTCCGGATCTGCTCTGCTTTCCTTTTACCATCAACACTGCAACGTTCTTTCTCAGGCAAAGGAATCAAGTCTAGAGGGGAATTGGGATTAAAACCATAAACAATATCAAAGGGAGAAAATAAAGTTGAAGAATGCTTAGCGTGGTTATAAGAAAACTCCAATGTGAGGTAGGCAGTCTTCCCATGCCTTTAAATTGCTTTTGATCATGGCTCTTAAGAGTGTTGATAATGATATGTTGACAACTTCTGTTTGTCCATCGGTTTTTGGATGAAAAGTTGTAGAGAATTGGAGCTTTGTTCCTAGTTTCGCCCAGAGAGTTCGCCAAAAATGACGTAGGAACTTCGTGTCACCGTCTGAAACTATTGTCTGAGGCATTCCATGTAGCCTTACAACTTCTCTGAAAAATAGATTAGCTACACTCACAACATCATCAGTTTTGTGGCTAGCTATGAAGTGTGTCATCTTACTGAACCTGTCAACAACAACAAATATTGAATCTCGACCATTTCTGGTCCGAGGCAAACCAATCACAAAATCCATGGATATACCAGTCCAAGGTTGAGAAGGGATAGGGAGAGGAGTAGATAACCTGTTTGGCTATGATTTTCTCTTGGCTAGTTTGCACGTTGAACAACTTGAGCAAATCCTCTCAACGTTTTTCTTCATGTTCGGCTAGTAGAACTTAGATTAAAGTCCGAGAAGTGTCTTAGTCACTCCGAAGGGACCAGAAAGTCCTCCAGCATGAGCTTCTGTCACCAATAATTCTCGGATTGATCCTCGGGGAATGCACAATCGGTTGCAGAAAAAGAGATAACCTGATTGCCTATAAAACTTCTCAAAAGCAAACTTAGAGCATTTGACATATATATCTTTAAATTCTGGACCAGCCTCTTATAATTCTTGTACATGTTCGAATCCTAAGATTCTAGATGTCAAAGTAGAAAGAAGAGTGTACCTCCGGGACAATGCATCTGCGACTACATTGCCCTTACCTTTCTTGTACTTTATGACATATGGGAATGTCTCAATGAAATCAATCCAGCGTCCATGTCTTTTGGTCAACTTTTGATGACCTTTGAGATTCTTTAATGATTCATGATCGGTGTGGATCACAAACTCCTTTGGCCATAGATAGTGCTGCCACACTTGTAGAGCTCGAACAAGTGCATAGAAGCTCTTTGTCGTAGGTTGGGTAGTTCATGGTGGAACCTCCTAACTTCTCAATAAAGAATGCCACAAGCTTCTTATCTTGAGTTAGAACATCACCTATTCCTACACCAGAAGCATCACACTCGATCTCAAACGTTTTCATAAAATCAGGCAATATTAAAACGAGTGAATTGATAAGCTTCTCTTTTAAAGCCTAAAAGGCTAGGTCTTGTTGTTCCTCCCACTTAAAACCGACATCCTTCTTGATAATCTTGGTAAGAGGGGCTGCTAAGGTGCTAAAATCACGAACAAATCTCTGGTAAAACCCAGCTAATACGTGAAAGCTTTGGACTTCGCTGACATTGGTTGGGCTCGGCCAATCTCTGATGGCTTTGATCTTCTCATCATCTACTTTAACTCCTTCTGCACTAACAACAAAGTCTAAAATGACAACTTCATTAGTACAAAATGAGCACTTGGCTCGATTTGCAAATAAACCTTCAACTCTTAAAACATCCAAAACTAATTTGATATGAATTAAGTATTCTTGCAAACCCTTGCTGTAGATGAGGATATCATAATAGTATACAACCACATATACTCCGATGTATCTCCTAAGGACGTGATTCATGAGGTGCATGAATGTGCTTGGGGCGTTTGTTAGACCGAATGGCATCACCAACCACTCGTAAAGTCCTTGTTTCGTCTTGAACGCCATTTTCCATTCATCACCTTCTTTCATCCTGATTTTTTGATAACCACTCTTCAAATCGATCTTGGTGAAGATTGTTGATCCACCTAGCTCGTCTAACATGTCATCCAATCTCGGGATTGGATGTCGGTACTTCACCGTTATATTGTTGATGGATCGACAATCTACACACATTCGCCAGGTTCCGTCTTTCTTTGGTACAAGCAAAACTGGGACATCACATGGACTAAGGGATTCTCGGATTTGTCCCTTGCTTAGAAGCTCTTCAACTTGCTTCAGAAGCTCTTTGGTTTCAGTTGGATTGGTACGATATGCTGGTCGGTTTGGTAGAGCTGAACCAGGAACTAGATTAATCTGGTGCTCTAATCCACGTATAGGTGGAAGACACTGCGAAATTTCTTTAGGAAAAACATCATTGTATTCCTACAATAACTCATTCATATCACTTGGTAATTCCTGTGTTGGGCTAGGGATCTCAATATCATCTTTGCAGATGGATAAAAAGCATGTAAGTTCAGAGTCATAAAGTTTAGAAAACTCATTGTGGTTTATGTGGAGGCTGGTCGAAATCTTCTCCTTTTCTTTTTTCTTGATTTGCATCTGATCTTGATAGATTGCAGTAGGAGTAAGTGGAACCAGCGTGATTCTTCTACCTTTAAAATCGAAGATGTGCTTGTTTGTGAACTCGTCATGTATGACTTTTCGATCTGATTGCCAAGGTCTTCCCAAAAGAACATGGCTTGACCCCATAGGAAAAACGTCACAAAGCATTTCATCTTCATACTTCCCAATCGAAAAATTGATTAGGACCCGGTGGGTTATGGTTAGAGCTTCTCCATCATTAAGCCATTGTAGCTTATATGGATGTGGATGAGGAATAGTTTTCAGATTCAGCTTCTGAACCATAACTTTACTAGCTGCATTAGTACAACTTCCACCATCAATGATCAAAGAACATACCTTGGATTGTATGAAACATCGAGTGTGGAATAGGTTATCTCTTTGGCATGCTTTTTCAATCTGATTCTACACACTTAGAGTTCTTCTTGTAACCAACAATTCACCCACAGCTGCTGATGCTTCTTCTTCTTCAGTTTCGGACCCAATGTCTGATTCTTCTTCAGGAACTATCTCTCCATCTCTAATGAGAAGAAATACTTTCTTGTTGGGACATTCTCTTGTATAATGCCCCATACCTTGACACCCGAAACAACGAGTTTGAGTTAAGGTAGTTCCAGATCTCGGTTTTACCTCAGTGTTTTGGTTCTCTTCTCTAGGTTGGGCTGGTTTCGGATTGAAACTTGGCTTTGGAGTAGAGAATTCCTTTGGTTTTGAGGCTGGTGGTGCAAATCTTGTCTTGACATACCGCCTCTTGTTATGAGCTTCAATCAATTCAGCCTTGTGAATCATCTCTTCCATGTCTTGATAAATATGAAGCTCTAACTTGTCTTGAATATCTCAGTTAAGACCTCCTAGATACCGAGACATGAACATGTCTTCACTTTCACTTAGATCAACTCGAATTAAGAGAGTTTCAAGCTATTGAAAGTAATCCCAAACGATTCTTGTTCCTTGAACTAGCTTGCGAAGCTTGCTCAATATTTCTCGGTGATAGTAAGCTGGAACAAATTTCCGCCTCATCTGAACCGTTAGCTCATCCCAAGTAGTTATGAGAGGCTCTCGAGATCTTGCTCTAACAACTCCCAATTGTTCCCACCATAACAAAGCATAACCACTGAATTCTGAAATAGAGATTTTGACTTTGTTTATGTTGTATGCTCCTTGGCATAGGAAGTTGGATTCCATCTTCCTTTCCCAGTCTAGATAGACTCCAGGTTCATTCGTGCCTAGGAATTATGGGAACTTGATCTTGATATGCTTCAACTGCTGATGTGCAGGATCAAGGAAGTCTCGGTTAGGCCTTGGACCTCTATGTCGTATGGTGCTACCATAGCTATGGTCCGACACTTCTTCTTCCTTAGAAGACACACGATCTGATCCATTGTGTTGTTCACGGTCCCTTGTCACTTTCGGACCAGACTTGGTTCTGAAAGATGGACCTTCTTTGTTCGGTCTAGAGGACTCTCCTATATGTCCTTTTCCTTTAGCAATCCGGTTGAATTCTGAAGGTGTAGGAGTTGGAGATGAGTGTCCATCACTTCGACTTCTTTTCTTCTTGTCTAACTTCATTGTATCCACTTTCTCATTGAGTAGTTGTATCTGTTGCAACAAGATGGCATTGTTGTCCTTGATTGGTTGACTCATCAACCAATTCAGGGACTCCATTGCTTCTGCAGAGAGTTCCATGGTACCTGAAATACCAAGAACTTGCACAAGTAATAGGTTCAAAGAAACCAAACAACAAACATAGAAACTTTCGATTTAGATGGATCAATTTCTAAAATTTCTAAGTGATCTATATGGAATCTAAGAAAGAAAACAGATTGATAACCTAATGCAATTCAAGATTCTAATTCTTTAAACTAAACTAGATGGATTGAAACAACTAACAACCTAATTCAATTCGCAAGATTCTGGTTCTTTAAACTAGACTAGATGGATTCAAGCAATCTAACAACCTAACTCAATTGCAAGATTCTGGTTCTTTAAACTAAACTTACATGGATTTAAACAAACTAACAACCTAGGGTTCTTAGCAACAAAAACCAGAAAAAATTCGACAATAATATAAGAGATTAGGGTTAGGGTTTTTGGTCAGCCTTTGGGTACAAAGTTGACTCTGATACCACCTGATATGATCCTAGATCAACTCTGAATGAAATGCTTGATGATCTACTAGGTTTGATGGTTATACATTGGTTTGTTGTATCTTGGACAGCAACTTAGGGACCACGTTTATGATAGCTTTTGATGCAAGGATGGTTTGATGGTCTTTAGATGATGCAAAAGAAGTTGCAATGAGTGTGAGGGGTCGAGACTTGTGATTGTCTTAGACCAAAGGTGACTTGAACAGAACTTGATGAAGGATTGGTGATGATTGTCGAATTTGAATGAATGAAAGAGAGATGGTTTTGTTGGTGATTTCGAACAGATGATATGAAAAGAAGAATAGAAATAATTGTTTTTCTTATGGATTAGACAAACAATCAAGAAGATTTTCTGAATCTATTACATATATAGAATAACCAGAATTCTCAATTCTATGAGCAAGATTTTCGAAGAGAATGTTTCCTAAACACTTCTGATTTTTAACTTAAAACTTGCCAAATAAACACAAGGGGGTTCGAAATATACTTATAGGCACATGGGCCTTAGGGCTTTCTAACATAAGCCTGAACTACAAAGCGTGCAAGCTTCTAAAAGAAAAAACATCTGAAAGTTCTAATAAAAACTACAAAGCATGTAAATTAAATAGAAAGCTTCTAGAAGATGTGCCTTGGAAGGCAAGTGTCAGCTTCTAGAAGACTTCTTTATTTTCGCCAAGTATTGTAAAAATACTTATGCCAAATTCTTCTCAGCAAGCTTTAACGAAAGTGGATAACTTGCGTCATTAAAACCTTAGTGATTGACCAAAAATCCAATGCGGGAAAAAGCGATCATCTCGACTAAGGAAAAAAGAGTGCAGGAATTACCCACTTAGCTAATCGATTAGAAATCTGGTTCTTCTGGATTGTCAAGCCTTAAAAATTGGTATATGTTGCAAGCTTGATCTTCTAGCTCTGAATGTAGAATCACGTGAGCTTGATTTGCTAGCTCTCTTGCCTTTGATCTCCTGATCCTTCCTTCAGGTCCAAGCTGCTCCAGTTTAAGCTCCGGTTCAGGTTCAGGTTCGTCAAGTCCATCCACGATCACATCACCTTTGCCCGATCGATCTGTTTTGCCAGAGGACTTTTGCGTGATCAAGCAAAGGTTGCCCGATCGATCTGTTTCTCCTGCATCTTTTTCCAATTCTAAAAATTCTGAATCATTTGCAGAATTTCCCAAATCTTCAACCCATCCTTGTACTAACTTATCCTTACCATTAGCATTGGGTAGAGTTCTACCACTTCTCAATGCAATAGCATTCACAAAATCTTGATTCTTCGGATTAGAATCGGATTTCCCAGGAAGAAACCCAACCGGTCTCTTGACCGCTTCAGCAGTTTGGGCAACTTGAGTATCTAGAAGCTTCACATGTGTAGACAATGCTTCGAATTTCTGATTCAACTCCTTCATATCTCCTTGTATGAACCTTTGAAACTGTTGTTGTCCGTCCAGAAGTTGCTTAAACATCAATTCAACTGAATTCCCTTGAGGAGCTTGAGTTTGAGGAACTTGTTGAAATGCAGGCTGAGAGGTTTGTGGGAAACCGCCAAAATTGGAGTTAGGAATGAAGTTCCTGTTATGATCTCCTTGGAAACCATTGTTCCCTGAGTTTTGACCAAATTGATTTCCAGAGTTTTGCACAAACGGTTTCAGTTGAGTTGAAAAGGTTTGGTCTTGAGGATTCTCAACATTAGTGCTTCTCCAAGAAAGATTTGGGTGATTCTTGTTGAAGGCTGGATTGTATCCCTGTTTAAATACTCTCCGACCTTGGCTATTAATATAGCTCACTTCTTCTTCAACCAAAGCAGTGTCTTGTTCTTGGAATGCAAAAAAGCAGCTTCGGTATCTTCTACAGCATTGACCGGTGTCTGAGTTTGACTCTTAAGAAGTTAAGTCAATAATCCTTTCATTTCAGAGAAATCCCCTTTCAGTTATGAGATTTCTAAGTTAGCAGTCATTACATGAGCTTTGGTTCGGCGATCAAGCTCTGGGAAATGATTGCTATTGTTGGCTGCTAAGTTCTCTATCAGACGATAAGCATATGGAACAAGTTTTTGCATGAAATCTCCATCGCTAGCTATATCTAAGGACAACTGGTATTTATGTTCAACTCCTCTATAGAAGGTATTGAGGAGACTTACATCTGAAAATCCGTGGTGTGGACAATCACGAAGCATGACTTAGAATCGTTCCCAAGACTCATAAAATGATTACACACTGTTTTGTGCAAAGGAAGAGATCTTGTTCCTCAAGGTGTTTGTTCTGGTAGTAGTGAAGAACTGATTGATGAACTTGGCCTTGCAATCTTCCCAAGTGACAATGGATCCAGCATGCAAAGACTTCAACTAGCGAAGTGCCTTTTCAACTAAAGAGTAACGGAACAAACTGCAGTGCATGAAATCGCTAGTGACTCCATTGAGTCTGATAGTGCTGCAGATGTCCTCAAAGACGTCAATATGATCCATAGGGTGCTCAGTGGGTAAACCACTGAATTGGTGGTTATGAATCATCTGAACCAGTTGGATAGGGAATTTGTATTCCCTTCGCTGAGGTTGAGGGGGCTGGATGGGATTCCTATTAGCATAGTAAGCTTGAGGATTGTTGTATGAACCAACAAGAGGATGGTTCCGAGGTTTGTTCTGAGCATTGAGCTGATTAAATCTCTCCGGATCTCCATACAAGATAAAGTTCCTTGAATCTATGTTCTGAGCAATTTGGATTCCTCGGAGGAGCTTGGTTGTTGTTAGCTCCTTGTTGGCCTTGTGGCACTGGATTGCCGTTACCACCACCTTGTGGTTGGTTAATCATCTGATTGAGTCCAAAAGCAGGTGGATCTACTTGACCTTTGAGTCCGACCGGAATGATTTGATTAACGTTATTAGCGATTGAGTTGGATGAGCTAGCATCTTTTATTGCTTTCTAGTTTGAGCGTTCTATCCTTGCAAGTTCCGAGTTACTGAGGTTTAGCAGTTCAGAGGATTTGTCAAACCTTCTGATCATACACCTGTAAGACAAAGACAAGCAAGAAGAACGAGATGAGTATTGAAAATAAAAACTTTAGACGAGATTCTAATAAGAAACAAAAAGGCACAATTGGTCCCCAACAACGACGCCAAAATTCTGATAGGTTAAGAATTTAATTCTAAACTAGTATTACAAAGAACACTTAAATGTAGCAAGCATAGGTATCGAATCCACAGAGACCAGAAAGTACACATTCAGTTTCAGTTTCAAATCTAGCTAAAGCGAGAATAATTAAGTGATTGTATTAACGAATTCAAAACGGCAAATAAAAACGGTTTGAAAACTATAATATAAAGACGCCAGGCATTAGGGAAATCCGTAGGCATTCAGGTTTAAAGTCAAGTTAACATACAATATTGGGATTAAAAATAGTTCTTAACATGAAAAAACGAATTAAGAATAATCTCCTCCCAGAGTATTAAACCATATGCTCAAATTGCGAAAGACAAACTCCCGCCGTCTTTAAAGCAATTCGATCATGCATTACAATCAGATTCAATTGTTCATAAGAATTTAAAACTATACTCCCACAAGTAAAAACACTTATTCATCTAAATTAGGTCTGGTTTCTAAATCAAGTCCCTTTGTATTTATCAACCTATAATCATGAACTAGGTGATCAAGCTA
>OVBE01003139.1:0-11732 GCA_900406425.1 Iberis pinnata
GTTGATACGAACGAACCCCTAGAAAACGAAGTCTTCCGCCGAGATGGGGGCGTCGCAAGGGACTTCCAAGGTCTGACCATCAAACCATTTGTACCTCTTCTGGATTAGGCTGGTTCATATGGGTTGTCATTCGCCAAAGCCGACAGGATAACCTGAGCGATGCCTTCCATAATGAACAAGGCACGAATCCTGAAGTTGGCGAGGAAATGCGACTTTGATGATCCAAATCGTGTCTTCAGGATTTGATAGTAGGATTTTTACGTGTCAATTCCTATTACACTATCATTGTAGTATAATATGTGTCAATCCAATCACGTGTAGTTATTAACCACTCTAGATGCAAATGGGTCTAGTAATTCAAGCCAAGTAAATAATAAGGATAACTAATAGTCCTAAACAAACCGAAAATAAAACAGAACATAAAAGCGATCATGCATAACGAAAACTAAGGAGTAAACAACAAGTAATCTAAAAACAGGGAAAAAGATGGTACTAAAAATGCAATCAAAGAATAGGGGTAATTGATCAGTGATCCCTCTTGATATACCTAGATGCCTAACATACCTCATGCAAGAGCTAATCCCTAGACAACAGCTTTATAAACAATCAAATTCAATCTCTTGATAGATGATCTCAAACTAAGCAATATCCAGACCTAACTCTCGTTAACAGAACACTACCTAACAGGCACGAAGAAACAATATGTTAAAGTCTATAAACATCCTAGAAAACTAATCTCTTGGGCTAGGAATGTAAATCTCTGAAATCACCTTGTTCAGACATTTCATTAGACATCTTTTGGATGTGGAAATGTCTAAGATCATATTTCAATTGATCAGAGAGAAATAGGCATTAAGAACAATGTAATAGAAGAGAAAATGAACAATCAAGCTTAAACATCTGGGAGATTCTAGGGCTCAACACTAATCTACCCCATCCTCAGAAACTTTAGAAACTACTCACTACCCATTATGACCACGAAATCAGAAAACTCAGAAAACGAAACTACTAAACAAATCATCAGGATCAAAAGTCAAACCCTGAAGAGCAGGAAGAATCAAGAAAAACCTAGAAGATGATGATCAAGAGAAACAAGAACAAAAACCCAAAAAACAGCACGAACAAACCCAGAAAACGGTGATCAAAATAAGAAAATAAAGTGAAAGATCAATATGCACCAGATATTCGTGATCCTAAAGCTAAAACAAACATAAATCATATAAATGAAAGATATTGGGTTGATCAACAAGAACATTCAAAAGGAAAAACACAGAGAAAAACCTAAAAGAAGAACATAAAATAAAGCTTAAAAAGTGTAAAATAAAGCATAAGTTTAAATAGAGGCGTGTTTAGGGAATATATAGTGGTTTATGAAAACTGTAAACCACTAAAAGACAAATGATTAAAAACTGCATGTGGTTCAAATTTATCTATGAAGAAATCTGGCTTGAGTACGATGAGGTCAAGTTGAGACAAGCGTGATCGAGTTGGCTTATGTTTTGGTCGAGTCCACCTCGAGTAGTCATCGAGTCGGGTCGGTTGGTTTCATCGAGTTGGCCTGATTTGGGGTCATCGAGTTGAGCTCTTGTTGGTTGATCTTGGTCGAGTCGGCTTTGCATGTAGTCGAGTCTGGTTTTAGTCCACGTTTAGTCGAGTTTTACATGTTGGTCGAGTATGGCTTTAGTCCACATCGAGTCGGGTCATGGCCATGGTCGACTTCATGTTAGGTCATGCTCGAGTGATCAAATCTAGGGCTTTGTCGTGGTCGAGTCCGTCTCTTCCTTCTCCTTCTCCAAGTTATCAATGATGTTCCGAAAATTCCCTATGTACCTAAAATATCTCCAAAATACACATGTATACAAATGCTAATGCAGAACTACCTAAAAATGCAAACTTACTAAGAAAGACCTATGAATGCAACATATTGACATCTAAATGAACCTAAAACAATGATAAATTACTTCCTAAAACACGTAAATTGCAAAGACATCAAGATTATGGGTCCCCAAGAAAGTTCGAAGAGTCCTCCGATTGTGTACTTCGATGTCTTCAAAGATTACTTCACCAAGGCCCACCTTTGGTTTCCACTTCCCAAGGTATTTTTCGCGTACAATGCGAAGCAAGAAATGGCCATCTCTCAAAATGCGATTTTGTCGATTTGAAACTTGGTGGGGATCCTCGTGTTGGCTGCTAAGGTCGACGTTGATGTTTTCAAAAATTTCTTTGAAGAGGTGACGCGAATTTACCATAACCCCATGATAGTTGACAGGGTGAGTGTTGACACGAGCTTCTTCTACATCATTTTAAAACCCAACACAAGTTTCTAACGAGGGTTAAGAAGAAGATTTAGGACTGGAAGCGTTGATGGTTCTTCGTGAAGGTCAACGAGGCGTCTGCTCCATCCTGCAGTTACAATTATTCCAAGGGGTGAAAATCTGTCCATCGGTAGAGCTTCGCGATGGCCTCGTCGTTTTCCCTTTTCCAGTAGGGTTTTGATTATCTTATTTTCTGTTTGCAGACTTACCGCTGAACCTCAAGAACTACCCTCCAAATTTCTTTGACAACGTGAGGAAAATCAAGGCTCGTGGGATCGAAGAGTGGGACGAAATCGATTAAGCGCGAGTTCGTAAGCACCTGGATCATTTTTTGTGTACTGATCCGTGGGTGTGTTTGTAGTGGACTAGAATCATTGCCCTTTCCCTCGACAAAGGAGGATGTCTAAGAGCTTTATCGACGAACTCAAAGCGGCTTCCCTGCGAATGCAAGCTGATGTAACTGCTAAATTATTGGACCTATTTTCGGTTCCCGAAGTGACAGAGAGAGTGGAAATTCATGTGGTCGATACAACAATCAACGCCACCGAACAAGTCGATGATGCCACCCAACAAACCTTAACTGAGAAGGTTGCATGGAAGAGGATCACGGTGCTTGCCGCCAAGAGAAGAAGGAATCCTTTCGACGAGCTGAGGGAACAGGAACGAGCCTACAGGGCGATTTCTATTGTGGAGGCTTAGGATGATCCCTTGACCTTGGTGGTAAGGGATTCAGATAAGGAGGGTGTCATTTCTATCCCCATTGATGCTGGAGGAGATGGGGGAGAAGACAAGGTTGACTTAGAAGGGGCGGTGCATAGATGGAAGATGAAGAGGAATATGGTGACCGTGGCATAGCGGAGTGCTGTACTAAGAATGCTGCAATGATAGCGTTCGACTTCCACTATGATGATGTCTTAAGGATGTACGACGATACTGCTACATGCGGAGATTCGGTTTGTCGGTTGGTCCCTTGGGATCGTTCGTGGAGGATGAGAGGGAAAACAAGACTGCTGAGGTTTTTGACGACTTCACATGCTCGTATGTTAAGGTTTTATGTCGTCTTATTCAATCAGGGATGATTTCTCATTGTACTAACGCATTTTCTCTTGCAGACTGGATGTTGGCGAACCATATGTTCAGATGGTTCAAGCTTAAGGTGTAGAAGGCGCATGATGCCCTGCTGACCATCTAAAAATATGGGGACAAATTTCGCGGCCTCTGTAAGCAGGAGAAAGAGAAACTCAAGGATTTGGAGAAGCTGAGGGTGACTGCCGATGCGCAGGCGTATGAGTCGTTTAGGCTTGCTGAGAGAGATACAACGCAGCTGAGCGCTTCTGAGTGCGAGGCTTTGAAGGCTGAAAATCGCATTCTCTCATCTCAAAAAGCTGAGGTCGAGGTCAAGGTGAAGAGGCTGTGCGAGGAGAATGTTGCGGTGAAGGGGCGCATGGATGGGGCTAACAAAGAGAGGTCCCTTCTTCAGAAAAAAATTGACCATGTTGTGAAAGAAAAGGTCAAAGAAGCTGAGAAGTCATGGAAAGCCGGTGTCGACGAGCATTTTGCTATGGTTCGAAGATATTTAGAAGACAAGAGGAGTGTTTGATATGTAGAGGAGTCGATTGCTTGCTTTAAGAAATCGAAGGAGCTTTTGAGATGTGGTGAAGGGCTTCGGTGGGCAGGTACCCGATGTTTTGGTCGAGGGGGTGGAAGAGCAATTGCAAACCAAACAGGCTATTCGCGATGGGATGTTCGTCACTGAGCTAAACACTGAAGACCTAGGTGGTCTGTTAGCACCTCCTCGCAAGCCTCCTCAACCGGTCGACGATCATGCTTCATCAATCATGCCTTATGGGATGTCTAAGGTTCCTCTGAATCCCGACGCTTAATCTTTTTATCTTTTTTCTTTGTCTTTGTTGTTCTTTTTTTTCTCTTTTATTTTTGACGATGTAAAATTTTATGATGTCAATGAAATATTTTTTTTCAGCTTGTGAGTTGTTTGTGATTTATGGTTATTCTGTTTTTTTGGTTGTGTCGTCTGGATGGTTAGGTTTGTGAGATTGGACTCAAAGGTGTGAGGTTGCGTTAACCTAAGTTTTCCCTTTGTATTCTAAGTACGCGACGACCTCGCGATTCTGGGCTCGGCTTACCACATGGTCGGGATACTGTAGAATATGCAAGTATGGTACTTGGCTTTTCAAGGACAAGTATGATTTCCTAGTTGTTCCTTATTCCCATATTGATCATCTAGCCAGAATATTGCTACGAGTCTAGGCTCGACTTTTATGATTTTTCGAGGCTAGGCTCGGCGATTTTGGACTCGACTTTGTTTTGGTTTGTCTTTTTGTGCATTTTTCTTTGAGCAACATAAGAGATTTAAAACTAAAGTAATTAAATAATGAAGGTTGTCTACTCCCCCCCCCCCCTTTTNGGTTGCCTATGTACTCATTATAGAGGGATGAAGCCATTCGTAGTTTATATTACAACCTTGCATGATTCAGTAGTAGTAGAGTTTGAGGTGATGTGCGTTCCATGATCTCGGCTGCATCGTTCCCTCGAGGTCAGCGAGCTGGTAAATGCCCGGTTTGATTAACTTCATGATTTGGTATGGCCCCTCCCACTTGACGCCAAGCTTGCTTGCGGGATACTCCTTGGTGTTTTCAAAGACGTGACACAGTACCAGGTCACCATCAAAGAATCTTTTCACGTTAACGTTCTTATTGTAATACATACCCGCAGCTTGTTGGTAGTTTTGAATTCGAAGTAATGCCTGGTCGCGTAGTTCCTCAGTTTTATCTAGCCTGTCGCGTATCAAGGTGTTGTTTACGTCGGTGGTTTCGGGGAGTTTTAGTCTCCTTAAGCTGTATGCGTTGACCTCAGTAGGGACCATTGCTTCTATTCCATTTGCGAGAGAAAAGGGTGTTTGATTCATCGCTCTTTGGGGCATCATTTGATGCGACCAGAGAACACCGTCAAGTTTTTCTACCCATGATCTTTTTCTTCTTTCGAGCCTCTTCTTTAAATCATTGACGATGGTATTGTTCGTTGCCTTGGCTTGGCCGTTGCCTTATGGATATCTTTGTGTGGAATGGCTTAGTCGGATTTTCTATTTGGAGCAGAAATTCTAAAACTTGTGAGAGCAGAACTGTGTCCCATTGTCAGTGAGGATCTCGTATGGAAAGCCATGCCTGCAAATGATATGTTTCCTAACAAAATTGTGGACTTCGAGTCGTGTATTTCTGCATAAGATTTGGCTCCGACCCGCTTGGTGAAGTAGTCTGTTATGACGAGGAGGAACTTTTTTCCGAGGGAAGAAGGACTGGGACCGACGATTTCCATTACCCATCGCATGAAGGGGTATGGAGATGCTGAAGTTCAGAGTAGTTATGTCGGTTGATGGCTAGTCGGTGCGTATCATTGTTGGATTTTAGCGCGTACTTGTGGCAGTCGATGATCATTGTTGGCCAAAAATGTCTGTATTTCTTTATCTTGAGGGCTAGCGCTCATCCGTTTGAGTGGTTTCCGCTGACTCCTTCGTGTGTTTCTCTGATGATGCATTCAGCCTCCTTGGCGTTGAGGCACGTGAGCAGGATTTCAGTAGAGTCACGTTGCAGTAGGTGCTCGTCGATCATCGCGTAGTGGACAACTTTTGTTTTCAGTCTATGTGCAGCCCACTTGTCTTCTGGTAGAGTACCGTATGCTATATGTAGCTTGATTTTGTCTCGCCAATCGGTCGTTGGCGGCTCATGGTCGGCACCGAATTAGAAGTCGTCCTCAGTGATTTCTTGGTTGTTTATATAATGGAAGTAGTTCATGCTGTTGCTGGGATTTTGGATTTCTTCGACTGGGATAGTCCTGTGGAGGTTTGAGTCGGTTGATGAGGCTTTGGTTACTAGTGTGTCAGCTATTTTGTTCTTGCTTCGGGGAATTTTGAAAATTCCGAAGTGATCCAGATCTCTTGCTAGGTTTTGTACTAGTCTGAGGTAGGCGTCCATCTTCTCGGTTTTTGCTTCGTAGTTCCATGTGAACTGGCTCGCGATGAGTTGGGAGTCGCAGAAAGCTATGATATATTTTTCTCATATTCATTTTGCTAGCTTGAGCCCCGCGATGATGGCTTCGTATTCTGCCTCGTTGTTGGACGCATTAAAACCAAAGTGAAACGATTGTTCTAAAATATCCACTTCTGGTGACTCTAGCGGATTCTAATGCCCGAGCCTCCTGAGCAAGAAGACCCGTCGATGTGAAAGGACCAGATATGGGGAACTACTTCGTTGGTTATTAATTCTAGGGAGAGCTCATTGATGAAGTCGGCCAGAAATTGTGATTTAGCGCTTGTCTGTAGAAGATCAGTCCCTGTTTGCCTCGATCTTCTCCTACTAGGATGCCGCTGACTGCAGTGGTGGATACTAAGATGTAAAGCATGAGAGTTTCTCCATCTTCTGGTTTTGCAAGGATCGGTGGGGAGGTTAGGTACTCCTTTAGCGTTTTGAAGGCGCGCTCGCAGTTGTCGTCCCATTCGAATCTTTTGTTCCCCTCTCAATAGTTGGTAGAAGGCGAGATATTTGTTTGTTGATCTTGATATGAACCTATTGAGGGCAGCGACGCGTCCGGTTAGAATTTGTACTGCTCTTGTATTCTTTAGCGAGGGGAGGTTGATGATTGCTCTAATTTGCTTGGGCTTTGCTTCAATTCCCCTTTGTGTGACGATATAGCCTAGGAATTCTCCTGATGTTACTCTGAAGGTGCACTTGGTGAGGTTCAGTTTCATTCCGTACTGGATGAGGATGGCCAAATAGGAGCGTAGGTGGCCAACGTGATTAGCTCTAGATAATGATTTGATGAGCATACCGTCGATGTACACTTCCATGGTGGTGCCTAAGAGGTCGGTGAACATCCTATTGACTAGCCTCTGATAGTCCCCCCCCCCCCCCGNATACGTCCCCTGATTTGTGATAAATGTCGTTTTTCCCTATCGTTGGGATGCATTATTATTTGGTTGTAGCCATAGAAGGCATCCATGGAAGAGAGAAATTCATTGCATGTGGTGGCTTCGACGAGCATGTCTATATGCATGAGGGGATAGGTAAAATACCCCATCCCAGACACTAAGTCCGGAGACAGCCGTTTCACGCCAAAGTCACTAAGTGGCTCGACTAATCAGTCTGTTTTTAAGCCTTAGCCGTTTTTATATCAAATTCATGTGAGGTTTGATATTTTTATTAGCCTTAGGTAATTCCGAGACTAAATGATGCAATGGATAAAATAGTGATTGTTATTGATATAAACATGATTCAATACAACTTATTCATTTTCGCTATAAAAGTATACGACAAGCCAAACATATTGATATTAACTACCCAGTCTTGTACACCACTCTTCCTTCCGGTCTTCAGTCTCGCGCTAAGCCACATCCTTCCTGAAATCCCCTTTACTCTGTTAAACAGAAAGAAGCATAAGTAATCCGACAATTACTTAATGAGGCAATTTAGATTGCCTTAATCGTTTAAGTTTAAATTTAGTTTAGTTTAATCCATTTTCTTAAGTCCCTTATACATTTCAGGATATCCAGGCAGTCCGCGGATTCGATCCAAGGATCTTAGCCAGACTGGGTAAGTTATGGCGGAATCACCCGTTCCCCAGACACTTGTCCCATTCTCCTCACCTTGAATCCGCAACAACAGACTGACCGGAAATCCCCTTATCTGCTTAATCAGTTAGTTTCCATGAAATGTGACCATGCAAAGATATTGAATTGTGCATGACCATCATCACGATTCTTCACTCAAGGACTTAGTCATTTGGAGTAACAAAATCGCCGGTTTGGCTAATAGATGGAGTCTTGGCCGAAGCCACGGTCTGATTGCACTCACCTTAGTCTTTATCGGTGAATTCTGCACTGAACCCACCATTTTCCCACTCGGACTAAATAGACTCACGATCTGCCCATCCGTTTATCCGATCACGCTTACTTTGCTCTTAATTTCACACTCAAATTCCTTAGTCATATTTTTGAGATTTTAGATGGTTTTTGTGCATGCACGGAAATGAGGCTAAGGCACTCTATTTATAGAGTTTAGCCCATAACCGTCCAAAACCGCCAAGCCAACTTATGCCTGTTTAAACAGGCATGATTTTCCCGAACCGGTGCGAGTTGGCATAACCGCCCAACCGCCAAACTGACCAGCTCGGCCCAACTGTCTAGCTGTGTCCATCTCATCCAGCTGCTATAGCTCGATTCTTCAACTTCCTCGAGCTAAACCTTGGCCAATGAGCTAGCATGCGGTCTTTACTTAGCCATTTGAACGTTCTATGTTTCATGGTTAAGTCTGACATTCTGATTTCCCCTTTCTAAGCTAGTTTTCCTTAGCCAAAACACAAGGCTATGTTTTTGGATCGGATCATCCAACTTTAGGAAGTTCGGGGATGTTACAAGTCTCCCCCACTTGTAATGGATTCGTCCTTGAATCCAAATTTCGACTTCCTTGTGGCAAAATGACCCAAATCCCTACCTTTTTGTTCCTTAGCCACACAACCAACTATCCCCAAATGGCTAAGTAACAAAAAGATAGGGCTTCAAGCATCATTCTCTTCAAACCATTCGGGAAATTCGACATTCATTCTGGTTTCTGTTTCCCACGTTTCTTCTACGGTTCCATCAAGATCTCAAACCACTTTAACCATTCGAACAACCTTTCTCTTGGTTTGCTTATCCATCTGATCCACAATCCGAACAAGTGTAGCTTCCACAGTCAAATTCCGCCTTTAGTCTTTTGGCGTTTTTGAAGCAACCTTATCTTGTTCGCTCAAGCATTTTTTTAGCTGTGATACATGAAATACATTGTGGAATGCATCCATTTCCGCATGCAAGTTCAACTTCTATGCAACTGCTCTAACCCGTTCCAAAATCTGGAAAGGTCCTAAGTATATTGGGCTTAACTTCCCACTTGTAGAAGTTCTGGCCCTTCCTTTGAAGGTGATCATTTTTAAGTAGACCAACTCACCTACTGAAAATTCCATGTCCTTCATGTGCTTCTCGGCATAACTCTTCTGCCTATCTTGCGCTTCTTTCATTTCGATCCTTAGAAATTTTATAATTTATGTGGTTTCTTCCACAATTTCTGGATCCATCAGACTTTTCTCCCCCACTTAGGTCCAACATTACGGCGTTCTGCAAGACCGTCCATACAAAGTTTCATAGGGGGACATTTCAATACTTGCTTGGAAACTGTTGTTTTAAGAGAATTCGGCCAAAGGCAGATACTTCTCCCATGAACCATCCCAGTATAGCACACAAGCCTGGAACATATCTTCCAACGTTTGGATAGTCATTTCTGACTGTACATCTATTTGCGGGTGATATGCGGTACTCATATTCACTCTCGTTCCTAAGGATTTTTGGAAAGCCTTTCAAAACTGAGATGTGAATTTCGAATCTCTGTTCGAAACAATGCTTGCTGGGATCTCATGAAGTCTCACGATCTCATCAATGTACTTTCCAGCAATAACTTTGGCACCATCAGTTGTCTTGATGGCTATAAAGTGTGCAAATTTTGTTAATCTGTCCACCACCACCCAGATTGCATCACGTTTAGACTTAGTCCTTGGCAAACCCGTTACAAAGTCCATTGTAACATGATCCTACTTCCATTATGAAATGGGTAAGTTCTGCATCAAGCCGCTTGGTACTTGATATTCTGCCTTGATCAATTGGCAGGATGAATACTTTGATACCCAAGCGGTCACGTCTCTTTTCATTCCAACCCAATGATAGTACCATTTTAGATCCCGATGCATCTTATTCATGCCTGGATGAATCAATAACTTGGACTGATGGGCTTCCTTAAGGATTTCATCCTTAAGTTCCTTTACGCTAGGCACACAGACCCGACCATTCACCACAATGGTCCCATTATTCGAAGTATGATACTCAGTCTTCGCATTCCCCATAGCCTTTTTGAGGTCATCATCACTTTCTTGGGCAATCCGGACCCTTGTAAGGAAGTCTGCCTTATCCGCAACACTTAAGCCTAAAGGTTCATGATCTGCGATGATTGCATCAAGACTCAAACTCTGGACCATCGGTTCCAGTTCAACGGTTTCCTTTTGAGCATTGACATCTACTCGCCTCCTACTCAACGCACTAGCCACCAAATTGGCTTTTCCAAGATGATAAGCTATGTCCATATCATAATCTGCAACAAACTCCATCCACCTTCTTTGTCGAAGGTTCAGTTCAGGCTGGGTGAAGATGTACTTAAGGCTCTTGTGATCCGTGAAAATTTGCACATTGGCTCCATACAAGTATGATCGCCATGTTTTCAATGCGAAGACAACAACGACCATCTCCAAGTAAGGAGTGGGATAATTCCCTTCATGGTTGCACAATTGTCTTGATGCATAGGCAATGACCTTGTCACCTTGCATCAACACGCAACCCAAACTTGAAATCGATGCATTTGTGTACACCACATATGGCTCGCCTGGCTCATGCAAAGCCATTATTAGTGCACTTGTCAGCATCTCCTTAAGCTCCGAAGCTTTTCTCACACTGATCCGACCACACATACTTGACATCTTTTCCAGTCAAACGGGTCAAAGGTTGTCCCTTACTCGCAAATCATTTCACAAACTTGCAGTAATAGCCAGCCAATTCAAGGAAACCTCTGATTTCCGAGGCATTCTTTGGTTTTTTCCAGGTCTTGATCGCACTGATCTTTTCAGGGTCTACAGAAACTCCTTTTTTCGAGACAATATAGCCCAAGAACCCGATGCTCCTTTGCCAAAAGCTACACTTGCTTAACTTGGCATAGAGCTTCTGTTCTCGCAGCTTTTCCAGAACAACCCTCAAGCGACCTTGATGCTTATCTTGATCCTTCAAGTACACTAAGATATCATCTATGAAGATGATCAAAATTTCATCCAAGTACTCTCGGAAAATCCCATTCATCATCTTCATGAACGCATCTGGGGCATTTGTTAGCCCAAAAAGCATCACAACAAATTCGTGATGCCCATACCTTGTGCGAAATGCCATTTTCTGCACATCATTTGAGTCTATCGAGATTTAATGATATCCCGAAGCCAAGTCAATCTTGGAAAAATAAGTGGCACCTTTGAGCTGATCCAGCAACTCATCTATCCGAGGCAATGGGTACTTGTTTTTAACAGTAACCTGATTCAACCCTCGATAGTCGATGGACATCCTGAAACTCCCATCTTTTGTTTTTCACGAACAGCACATGCGAGTTACTTGGCCTTTGATAGAAGATTTTTATGTGTAAATTCCTTATCCACAATGTTATCACGTTATTGTAGCATATATATATAAGGTGTCAATCCAATCAGGTGTGATGCTAACCAATCAAGATGCAATTGGAGCTAATGATTCAAGTTAAGTATGAAAATGGGGGGGGGGGGGGTTGT
>OVBE01003139.1:11760-27903 GCA_900406425.1 Iberis pinnata
TGAAACATGCAAGAACTAAAAGCAGAAACAAAAGGGAAACATGCTTAAGTAAAAAGGGTAAATAGCAAGTGAAGTTAAAACAGAGTAAATGAAAGAGTGAAAAGGATGCAATCAAAGAAAGGATCCCTAAGGATGGGGTAATTGGGTAGTGTTCCTCCTCAAACTCCCTAAGTGTCTAACATACATCAAAAAATGAGCTAATCCCTAGACGATAGAGTCATAAGCAATCAAATCCAATTACTTGACATATGAAATCAAACTAGATGATATCCAGAACTAACTTCCGTTAGCGAAAACACACCTAATAGGCTTTACGAATCATCTACCTAAGCCAATAAGCCTCCCAACACCTAATTCCTTAGGCTACAATGCATATTCTAAGCATCTAATTTCTTAGGAGGGGATGCAAATCTCTGAAATCACCTAGATCATGCACTTCGTTGAACATTTTTCGGGTGCTGAAGTGCCCAAGATCGGATCTCAACGGGTCAGGTTGAAATGAGCATTAAGTGCAATGAAACAGAATGGTTCTATTAAACCATAAATCTTAGACACCAAGGAGGAACAAGGAAACAACACTACCATATCCCATCCTCAAGGAACCTAAGTCACTACTCACAAAGCATGAAGGATGCAAAATCAGAAGAACATGAAAGCATAGTTACTAAAGAAAACATTTAAGATCTAAGGTCAACAACTAATAACAGACTTTATAAAACCCTAAAACATAAGAAGGAGATAAAAACGAACAAGGATGCAGAAGATAAGGATCTAAAACATCAAGAACATCAACCCAAAAAATAAGAACTTCAATGGAACAGTAAACAAAACATAGGAAATGATCAAAACTAAAAACAGGATTAAAAGCTTCAAAACTTAAATCATCATGCACCAGATAGTTCACAGTCATAATCTATGCATGAAAGTAAAGAAAAACAGAAGATTAACATAAACTTAAGATTAACATCCTAAAAGCTTCTGAAAGTCCTGAAAATTTTCCAAAATGCATGTATATGCAAATGCTATGCAAAAATCCCTAAAAATTGCAAACTTGTCAATAATACCTATAAATGGAACTTTAACTAAAAGACTCTAAACTAATGTGAATGACTTCTAAAAATCACGAAAATATAGAGACATCAACTCCCCCAAACTAAATCCTTGCTTGCCCTTAAGCAAGTAATTTAGAAGTCTGGGTGAGAGGTTTGAAAGTGGGAACTTAGAACCAAAATATGTTTCTAACACATGTAATATAAATGTTCTAGTACTAGTTCTAGAATGCTATCCTAAGCTCGTCCTACTTAAAAACCTTAGCCATACTCATCACAGTTCATCACAGACCAATTCCAACTTCCACAATGCATTCAAATTAGTTTGCCCCTTTAACATTCATCAATCAGGAACCATGGATCAAGTCATATGCGTTCAATGAACTCATTTGGTCAAGGACCTGCTAAGGAGTAAAGATGACCCCTTCATGCAATGGTTAATGATTCGGAATAAGATTTCTCCCAAAAAGGGCATGAGCTTTAGCATAAGGCTAAAGGTAAGAACACTTAGACGCATACGAAACAGAACCTCATCTACCCAATGCTAATGAAACCTAAGTTTCCTTATTCTACCCAGTAGGAGCTCCTAAGTCTATTCTCTTAAAACTTGAAGTGATCTTACTTATTCACATCTTTTTCCTTTTTCATTTTTTTTCTTTAGCTACACTTAGGAGAGATTTCTTTCTGAGATGACTGCTAGTGGTTTTAGGAACTTACTTTCTTAGATGCTTATGGCTTTTGACCTTTTTCATTTACACTATCTTTCTGGGTTTTCCATTTTTCAGTTCATTGTCATACATTTTTCTTATTTTGCACTAGCCATACTTCCTTTTCATACCATTGTTCCCCCAAACTTTCTACTAGCATATTTTGTTTCTTTTTTCATTCCTCTCTTAAGGTTCTTACTTTACCCTTCCTTTTATCAGCTACCAATAGCCTTTCATTCATTTCCACCAAAACCAACATCCAAAATTTATACCCACCTAGTCCTATCTAGTCCAAAAAGCATGGACTAGAACTACATGAGACCCTATTCATGTCAGTTCGAACCTAACACGTTCTACCAAGCTCATTCCATTATAGACCTGCCACTCAGTAGTAAATTCATGGCTTGAAATAAAGCAAGGTTCAAGGGTGGGGATTCTACTTGGGTTAACAAGAGTGGTAAAATGGTAGAAGATAACCAAAATATGTATATACTATCCATGAGTTCATATTCAGCACACAAGCATGATAACTGTACATTCAAATTAAAGTTCTAATAAACATGAGCAAACTTAAAATCACAACATGCTTTAGGAGATAAATGATCATGCAAGTTCACATTCAAGCAAGGTGCAGTTTTACTTCAGACTAGTTCAAGATGCATTAGACAACTAATAACCAGGGCACTTACATTTTCTGAGAAAACAACATATTTACAAGGTTACTATCTTTCTAGTTCCCTATGTAGATGCAAATTACAAACTTATAAATCTAACATCCTAGATGCAACTATATGAACACTCTGTTTTGAAAAACAATTTGCAAAAAAATTTCAAATTTTTATGGTTTTTCTATGCTTTAGTTGCTATGTAAATTCTATGCAAAGATGGAGACAAAGGAACAAACAGAAAAACTTCATTAGTGATAGTCCCCTGGACCCTCCCTCAAACCTAAATTACACAGTCTCTATGTAACCCAAATTCGAAAGTGGACTCAGGGGTTGGACAAGAACAAGAAGCATAAACATACTTAAAGAGCAAACATAAACAGCAAATGGAAACAACAAACAAAAATCAATGCACTCTAAGCGGATTATACAATGCAAGGTGGGATGGGGATGGCCCTCAAAAAGGTATGAAGGATTCGGAGGAGAGATATTAATTCATCGTTTATGCAGTTTATCCCTGGTAAGCACCCTTTGCTTCTTGCTGTTGTTGTCGTTGTTTTTGTTGTTGGCTGACGGATTCACGGTTCTCTCTTTCAAAGTGGTGTCTCTTCCTCTTCTGTATTGTTTCAATTTCTACCGAGGAGTGATGGTGAGGTTGCTCGACTCGTGGTTGCCGTGGACTTATGGTGATGGATTTACATCTCTCTAAGGTTTCGGGGGATCTTTGCTTCTTTGAGGTGGTGGTTTTGTTCAGCTTCAGGGTAAACTTCTTGATCCGAAAGGTCATTTCCTTGAACTTCCTACTGAAATATCTGTCGTGGAACTTGTTCCACTTATAGAGCTTCCCAATTTTCTTGTGAGTTGTGGCTAAGCTCTTCCCTTGATTGGTAGTTGGGGCTTCTTCGAAGTGATAACATTCAGGCTCATTTGGCTCTTGATCATTTGGAACATCCATCCTCTCAGTTATTGCTTCATCAGTTACTTCTACTGCTTCCCTGTGCTCGGAATATTGCAGAATGTCAGTGCTTGGTTGGAAATCAATATTATCCCCTTTTCTGATTGTGGTGATTGGGACGTTGGGGAGTGATAAGCGTGCCTCCCCCAAGCGTGGATGAATAAACCTATACTTCTTCTCATGAGTTGGCCCCTCGAAGAAGTGAGCGTTCTTCTAATAGTTAGATCAATCCACCTCGCAAAGTGACCTTGACCTTCTAGAGGAACATTGCAAGCCCTTAGAATTGGGGTAACAATCCCCCCCCCCAATTGTCAAAGTCCCACGACTTCCTCTCTTGTAGAGTGTTGTAGCCCATTCTCTATACCACATTAACTGGTTGATTAAAATCCGAGATAGGCTAGAGTTAGCTCTATGTCCTTCCATCGGAAGACCGTCGGATGTGTATAGTAGCGTAGGCTAAGTCTATCATCCCCATCGCCCCATCAGTCACGTGTCTAGTTACTTCCCTTGCAAATATGGTATTTGCGATAGTCTTGTGGAAGTAACGCATGATTGGGCTCCTTATCCCTACAAATTTTGACTTTCCCAAGTTATAGGTGTCAACTCCTATTGTTTCCCACAATGCAGAAGTTCCTCCTTGACGAACTCTGGAAGTTCATCAATGTTCCCATCAGACGGGAACCCATAAAGGTGGTTCAACTCTCCCAGAGAAAGCTCATAGTTCTTTCCTCGCACCAAAAACGTGATGTACCCCTGCATGTCATCATCATCACAATACAACTAGAGGGTGTCTAGGAAGTGGAATGTTTCTTCCTTGTACCCATCATAATAAGTGGTCATGAGCTTCTCAAGATTTTCAGCCTTGAAAAGATGGGACATGTCTTTCGCGATTCTGGGAGCTCCCATGGTGGGTTTATGTGGAAATCGAGTTCCTTTGAATCCTCATGAAAGAAGTGCCTCTAGGTCAAGTGAATCAGAGCTTTCGTTAACCGCCATTTGAGAAGTTTCCTCATTTACTACTAAGTTCTTGAACTGAGTGTAGTAGTCTTGAGGTTCAACACTCATTTCATCACCTACTTCATAGTTCGGGTCTTCACTATTGTTTTCTTCTTCTATCTCGATACGTTTTCCTTTCCTTATGTTTGAACGTCTTCGAGAATATTCTGCATTTTTCCTAGCGTTTTCACGCTCTTCTCTTTCTCTTTCTCTTTCTCGCTCCATGTTGGCAATTTGAAGATCATGTTGCTCCCAAATTTCCATGTCATCTCTTGTTCTTTGCAGTCTTTCAGCTATTTCATGCCCTTGAAGCTGCCTTCTCGTAAGTATTGGGGCATTTGGAGAGATTCCGGATAAATAAGAGGATCGTCTTCTCTGACTCTGAAGGATGACTGTCTTCTGTGAAGCCTTTTTAGTATCCTTTCTCTTGGTGGTTGAGATATCTTGATCCTG
The DNA here is from genome assembly GCA_900406425.1 of Iberis pinnata. NCBI lineage: Eukaryota > Viridiplantae > Streptophyta > Magnoliopsida > Brassicales > Brassicaceae > Iberis > Iberis pinnata. The sequence goes on from OVBE01003139.1 coordinate 16,586, forward strand.
AAAGAGATAGCATACAATTTAAGGTATGTGAGTAACTTTCCAAATGATGAATGATTTTAGCAAGCATCAAGTATCAATGGACACATTTACGGAAAAAAGAATTATGGAGCTCGAGGCGTAAGTCGATTAAGCTAAAAAAAAGCTCAATTCATCCCTTCAATACTACCTTAACACCCAATTCGAAACGATTTTCAAGTGCCAAGATCGATTTTCAAGAAACGTTTCTTTGATAAAACAATTAAACAAATCGTTCTTTGTAAAAACGTTAAAGTCGATTTTAAGAGAATTTGGGAACCGAAAATCGTAAGAGGTAGGGAATGAAACCGAATTGATAACATGATTTTTCTGTATCAATTCCTTATCCACAATGTTATCACGTCATTGTAGCATATATAAGGTGTCAATCCAATCATGTGTGATGATAACCAATCAGGATGCAATTGGAGCTAATGATTTAAGTTAAATATGAAAATGGGGGTTGCTATTAAGTCCTAAGTAAAGTGAAACATGAAGGAACTAAAACCAGAAACAAAAGGGAAACATGCTTAAGTAAAAAGGGTAAATAGCAAGTGAAGTAAAAACAGAGGAAATGAAAGTGTGAAAAGGATGCAATCAAATAAAGGGTCCCTAAGGATGGAGTAATTGGGTAGTGTTCCTCCTCAAACTCTCTAAGTGTCTAACATACCTCAAACAATGAGCTAATCCCTTGAAGATAGAGTCATAAGCAATCAAATCCAATTCCTTGACAGATGAAATCAAACTAGATGGTAACCAGACCTAACTTCCGTTAGCGGAAACACACCTAATATGCATTACGAACCATCTACCTAAGCCAATAAGCCTCCCAACACCTAATTCCTTAGGCTGAGATGCATATCATAAGCATCTAATTCCTTAGGAGTTGATGCAAATCTTTGAAATCACCTAGATCATGCACTTCATTGAACATTTTTCGGGTGCTAAAGTGCCCAAGATCGGATCTCAACGGGTCAGGTCGAAATGAGCATTAAGTGCAATGAAACAGAAGGGATCTATTAAACCATAAATCTTAGACACCTATTAGGAACAAGGAAACAACACTATCCTATCCCATCCTTAAGGAACCTAAATCACTACTCACAAAGCATGAAGGATGCAAAATCAGAAGAACATGAAAGCATATTTACTTAAGAAAACATTTTAGATCTAAGGTCAAAAACTAAGAACAGACTTTATAAAACCCTAAAACAGGAGAAGAAGACAAAAGCGAACAAGGATGCAGAAGATGAAGATCTAAAACATCATGAACATCAACCCAGCAAAATAATAACTTCAGTGGAACAGTAAACAAAATAGAGGAAATGATCAAAACTAAAAACGAGATTAAAAGCTTTAAAACTTAAATCAACATGCATCAGATAGTTCACAGCCCTAATCTATGCATGAAAGTAAAGAAAAATAGAAGATTAACATAAACTTAAAAGAAATTTGGGTTTGAAATGAAGAACACTAAGAACAAAAGAGAGAAAACATAAACCTAAAATAAAACCTAAAAATGGCAAAAGAAAAGACTGTTTTCCAAATGAAGGCGTTTAGGGTTTTTATAGTGTTTAGGAAAAGCCCTAAAACGCACAAAACAAAAAAAGACAATCATTAAACTGGATCTTGGGTTAGGTCCATCCTGATTCGAGTTGGTCAGGTCGGAGCATGCTTGGGCTAGAGCTGAGAAGTGCACGTAATCGAGCCATGTAGAAAATGGTGCAGAGAGTGATCAAGGTGGTCAAAATAGGTGGGAAACTTGGCCGTGATGGAGACATTGTTTGGCTCGATCGCCGGATCGACCCGAAGTTATCTTGGCTCGATTGCTGGATCGAGCCGACAAGGTAGTGTGGATCAAGCTGGGCCTAGGAAATGATCGAGGTGCAGCTGGCTTGGTTATCGAGGCCGAGTGTTGCGTGATCGAGCCAGGCCTAGGAGATGATCGAGTCGAACTTAGAGGATGATCGAGCCGGCGTATAGGATGATCGAGCCGGACCTAAGGGGTGATCGAGCCTGGCTTGATAGCTTTGGTTCGATGGTGATTGAGCTGATGGATGGCCTGGCTCGATCGCGGGATCGACCCAAAGGATGAGATTTTGATCGAGCCATCTTCGTCTTCGCTTGTCGGTGTCGTTGAATCTTGACTTGATCTACGCTTGAGATGGTTCCGTTCCATGTATTTTCCGTTTCTTGTCCAAATTCGCAACAATCATCCTAAAAGCTCTTGAAAGTCCTGAAAAATCTCTCAAATGCATGTATATGCAAATGCTAATGCAAAAATCCCTAAAAATCGCAAACTTGCCAATAACACCTATAAATGCAACATATATTTAACTAAAAGACTCTAAAATGATGCTAAATGACTTCTAAAAATCATGAAAATATAGAGACATCAGCCTTATGAATCCCTTTTCCAACAGTTCATCCAACTGCTTCTTCAACTCTCTCATTTCCGCATGAGCCATTCTGTAAAGGGCCTTTGAGAGTGGTGCGGTTCATGGTTCCAATTCTATTGTGAACATATCCGCCCTCTCCGGGGGTAAACCCGTTAAGGCCTGGAACACATCCTAAAACTCGTTGGCAACCAGAATATCCTTAAGTTCCACTCCTTTCCCCAATTATGGTACACTAATTGTGGCTAAATAGGCCTCACAACCCTTTTCCAGCATCCTTTCAGCTCGAAGTGCTGATACAACTAAGTTCCCGGATGTTGGCTTGATCCCTTGGAATTCCAAGCATCCGTCTTCCCTTTCAAACTGGACTCTGCCTTTGTGACATTCCAGGGTGGCCTTATGTTTGGACATCCAATCTATCCCCAAGATCACCTCATGCTTATTAAGCAGGACGATGATCAAGTCGGCTGGCATATCCACATTTCCCACTCTCACTGGAATTTCGCGGATTATGCCTAGGGTGAACATCACTTGTCCCCTGGCCGCTCTTACAATACCTAATTTCCCTCCTTGTTCCTTCTGGAACAAGCCTTTCCCAACCATCACCGAGCTCATGAAACTATGCGTGGCCCCCGAGTCTAATAGGGTGTGTGTGTTAAAACACCCCCAATCTCCAAGGTCCCTACACATTCACACAAAATGGTAAGTCCCTTGTACATTCCATGCAAAACCATGCATGCAGACAGTGCAATACTTGCACTCAGACTATGCATCAAATGCATACAGACTATGCAACAAATGCATGCAGTATGTGCAATACATGCACCATACTATGCAACAATGCATACAGACCATGCAACAATGCATGCAGTACGTGCAACACATGCACTAGACCATGCCCTAAAGACGTGCAAACTATGAAACTAATGCATGCAGACTATGCAATAAATGCATGCAGACTATGCAACAAATGCATGCAAGAATCTAACCAGTTTGGCTCAGTGAATACCTATGATTGCACTGAATTTCCCTAACTCATCGGCCTCCTTAGACAGCTTATAAACGCGGGGTGCTCCAGCTTTTCATTTGGCTTGCGACATCTCTATTCCCCCCCCCACGTCCTCCTTTTTGGCCAACTTGCCTTTCCACTTGCAGCTTGGGACAATCTCTCTTGAGATGTCCAGCCTTTCCGTAATGATAGCAAGCCCTAGCCGTATCATTCATTCTTGGCCCTTGGTCTTTCCGTGGACATTCAGAGATCTTGTGATCCAGATTTCTGCACCTTAGGTACGCACCTAATGCCTTCCAGCATATTCCATAATGCGTTATTCCGCATGTTCCGCACTCTGTGCGCTTAACTGTCTTTTTACCAGCATCATCAGACTTCCCTTTCTTATTTCTGGTCTAGTTATTCCCAACCGGTATAGCCTGGCTCTTAGCCCGAGCCAGCTTCTTCTCCTCCTCGAGATCTGATTCTATCATCGCAACCATTTCCACCAGTTTAGACACTAAACTAAAGGTGCAAACCGAGCAATGGATGCAAAGTTCTACCCTAATCACACGAATGAACCAACGTAATTGAGTATGCTCATCTTCCAGGTCTCTTCCCACATATCGCCTAAGGCGATTAAACTCCTCCTCATACTCTCGGACTGATTTGTTGCCCTGAACCAAGTCCAGAAAAGCTCCCTCTATCCTATCCCAAAATTTTTTGGGGAAGTACTTGCGGTTAAATTCCATATCAAAGTCCTCAAAGGTGATCTCTTTTTCACCCATGCGCTTCTCCACAGCCAACCACCAATTATGCGCATCCCCTTCCTGGAAGTGGACTGCTATGTCCTTTTGATAGTAAGAAGGACACCTAGTAGAACTGAAGTTCCTTATCAGTCTACTCTTCCATTCATCCGCTTCAATCAAATTTGCACTTTTCGGAAATGCTTAGTTCTCAGCTTTGAGACGTGCTCCAGCACACTCAAGTAATCAACCTTCTTTCTCCTCTTCGAGGACTTAGGGGCGACTACCTCCACCACCCCCATTCATATCACCAAGCACAGCCGCACATATTGGAACCGCAGTAAGGATTCCTCCCGAGGATCCAACAGGTTTTGCAGCCGGTGGTAATAACTGGCCCAACTGCTCCAACTTTGATCCCATTGCTTGCAAGGATTCCAAAATCACTTGGGTTGTTGGAGCATCTGGCCAATTTACTTCAACAACATCTTTCGAGTTATGCTTTGTCGCAGTTGAGGTCTCAAAAACTTCCTCATTATCACCCACGACCTTATTCTTATAGTTGTTACCCACAATCTGAGTTCCCACAGTCTAGTTCCCAATCACATGACCGATCAGACTAGTTTTCTCCAAGTCTACCACACTTGGTTCCATATTTTTATCTTTCTTTCTTTTTCCAGTCTTATAACTCTTACTCTGCGGAAAATTAAAGTTTGATTAATCCAACTTTTCATTTCCCATCCTGCAAGAAAGTAAAACAGATTCGCGAGACTTGCAGCCGGCCGAGTGGTGTACCCCCATAACCCAACATTTACTTGTCTTAAGATCAAGCATGCTCTGATACCAACTTGAAACATCCCATCCCAGATACTAAGTCCGCAGACAGCCGTTTCACGCCAAAGTCACTAAGTGACTCGGCCAATCAGTCTGTTTTTAAGCCTTTGCCGTTTTTATGTCAAATTCATGTGAGGTTCGATATTTTTATTAAGCCTTAGGTAATTCCGAGACTAAATGATGCAATGGAATAAAAAAGTGATTTTTATTGATATAAACATGATTCAATACAACTTGTTCATTTTCTCTATAAAAGTCTATGCAAGCCAAACATATTGATCCTAACTACCCAGTCTTGTACACCACTCTTCATTTCGGCCTTTAGTCTCGCGCTAAGCCACATCCTTCCCGAAATCCCCTTTAGTCCCTGAAACAGAAAGAGGCATAAGTAATCCGAAAATTACTTAATGAGGCAATTTATATTTCCTTAATCGTTTAAGTTTAGTTTAGTTTAATCCATTTTCTTAAGTCCCTTATACATTTCAGGATATCCAGGCAGTCCGCGGATTCGATCCAAGGGTCTTGGCCGAACTGGGTAAGTTATGGCAGAATGACCCATTTCCCAGACACTTGTCCCATCTGCCTCACCTTGAATCCGCACCAACAGACTAGCCGAGATCCCCTTATCCGCTTAATCAGTTAGTTCCCATGAAATGCAACAATGCAAAGATATTGAATTACGCATGACCATCTGCATGGTACTTCACTCACAGACTTAGCCGTTTGGAGTGATAGGATCGCTGGTTTGCCTAAGAGATGCAGCCTTGGCTGAAGCCACGGTCCGATTGCATTCACCTTAGTCTTTATCGGTGAATTCTGCACTGAAACCGCCATTTTCCCACTCGGACTTAATAGACTCACGATCTGCCTGTATGTTTATCCGATCATGCCTACTTTGCTCTTAATTTTGCACTCAAATACCTTAGTCAAAATTTTGAGATTTTTGGTGGTTTTTGTGCATGCGCGGAAATGAGGCTAAGGCAGTCTATTTATAGAGTTTGGCCCATAACCGTCCAAAACCGCGAAGCTAACTTGTGCCTGTTTAAACTGGCACAATTTGCCTGAACCGGTGCGAGTTGGCATAACCGCCCAACCGCCAAACTGACCAGCTCGGCCCAACTGCCCAGCTAGTGTCCAGTTCACTTACCTAGACCAGTTGGCCTGAGCTACCTTAAGATGGACCGAACTGGACTGATCTAAGCTGAGCTACAACCCAGCTCATCTAGCTGCCCTAGCTCCATTCTTCATCTTCCTCGAGCTAAACTTGGGCCAATGAGCTAGCCTGCGATCTTTACTTAGCCATTTGAACGTTCTATGTTTCATGGCTAAGTCCGACATTCGAATTTCTCCTTTCTAAGCTAGTTTTCCTTAGCCAAAACCCAAGGCTAAGTTATTGGCTCGGATCATCGAACTTTAGGAAGTTTGAGGATGTTACAATAACTATATTTTGGGCATATTTTATTTTCGTCGGTGAAGTCGATATATAATCTCCATTTGCCATTCTTTTTCTTCACGACCACTGGGTTTGCCAGCCATTCACGATGATTTTCTTCGGCGATAGACCCAGCTTGTAATAGCTTCTCTACTTCATCATTGACCACTTGGGCCCTTTCAGGTCCCAGTAGGGCTGGGACTTCAGGTATTCGGTTGGGTTCTGGGTCGGAACCATTCAGTTCTGATTCTTCAGTTCCTAAATTTTAATACCCAATCGATCCTTTTCAAAAATTCGGTTCGGTTCTCATCGGTTCTGGGTCGGTTCCATTCTATGTTAGAGGAACCGGAAATTACCCAATTTTTTTGGTTCTTAATCGGTTCTTAATCAGTTCCGTGTATTTTTGACCCAAAATTACCTGAAAAACAAAAAAATACCCGAAAGTAGTTTAAAATACTCTAAATAAAATTCAAAACAACACAACTAGGAAACAAATTATGCAATATCGTAGTAAGTTACAAACAAAAGGTAAGTCCACATTAAAACTAAAACCTAAAAGTTAAGTCTACACTAAAATCCCTAAACCGAAATTATAAGGTTATTAATATGTTCGGTTCTTTGGTTCTATCCATCGGTTCTAGATTCGGTTTTGGTTCCTACCTGATACCCATGATTCTTCATCTTAGGAACCATCAGGTATTTTGCGTGGATCTGGAACCAAAATCAGATTTGTTTTTTGGTTCTTCGGTTCCAGTTCTTCGGTTTCGGTTTTTTTTGCCCAGCCCTAGGTCCCAGTTTCCTCAGCTTTTGTTTGATCGGCTTGAAGGTGGAGTTGATGTTCAGTTCGTGGCAGGTAATACGTGGTTCGATACCTCTCATAGATTCGAGGGACCACGCAAATGTGTCGGTGTTGTCTTTCAAGAAGGCGACCAGGTCTGTTTTTATCTTTTCGTCGAGCTCATGACCGATTCTGATGCATCTTTCCTGGTTGTTATCGTCTATGTTAACTTGGTCAAAGATTTCACAATTGGGGTTCTTGCGTTCTTCGAGGAAGTCTGATCGTTCTGTAATGACTTGCCAGTAAGGGATTACGTGGAGTGGGAGTTTTATGGTTCCTATCATCTCGACCGTGTTGCCTCTGAAGCCAGTAAGGGATTTTGTGGTCCTTTTTATCTCTTCTTTGTCGATTTCCATTTTGTGGAGGGTGCTTTTGAATATTATGTCCCCTGAATTTGTCGTGTCGATGAGGATCCTTGTCACTGTGCAGTCCTTAATGACGAAATCGATGATGATGAAATCCTTCTTGAAGTCTTCGACTCTATCAGATCGTCACTGGTGAACTTGATTGGTTCATGTCTTAGCGGCCTATTGGTTGATCCCCCTCGCGTATTGAGGACCAAATGTTCTGGCCGTGTTGCCGATCATATAGAGTTGCCATATCTCTGGACACCTCCCATGATGGCGTTTATTTTTTGACGGGCATTAGGGATGTCATCTCCTTGTCCATCGTTAGCTTGTCTCTATGGAGGGGTCATGTCTGCCTCGATGACGTGTCTCTCTTGTCCCCTTCCTTGCATCTCATGGTTTTGGTTTGGTTGATAATTATGTGATTGTTCCCTTTGGTTCCTTGGTGGGTATTGGTCATATCGTCTTTGTCCGTCTTGTCCTCGTCCCTCTTGGTACTTTGTGAGCAACATATCTTTTAGGTGACGACAGTCAACTATGTTGTGACCTTGGTGGTTGTGAAACTCACAAAAGGTATTGCGATCTTCGTCCTGTCGCTGGGTCGTTTGCGGTTTTCGTTATTCGACGAGGTAAATTTTGTGTCTCTTCCCTTTATCGTGCCTCGGCTGGCCTTCGTAGAATTGATGTGGCTCGAACTGATCTTATTTTTCTTTTCCCTTGTGTGTTTTGGTATACTTATGCGCCATTGCGGCTTTTTCCTCTTTTATCTCGATGAATTTGTTGGCTCTCTGAAGGGTGTCTTCGAGAGTTTGGGGTTGGTAACAGCAACTCCTCTCGGAATCTGGATTCGTACCATAGTGCGTTTCTGAGCGCAACAATGGCGACTTCGTCGGAAATAGCCACCTTCGAGACTACTTCCTTGTACCATTCTATGAACAACCTGAGGGGCTCTTGGTGCCCCTGACTTAGCGACCATAGGTCGGCAGTCGACGCTTTCTTCTCCATGTTTGACGAACACTGCCGATAGTTGTTGGAAGTTGTCGATTGATCGATCTTCTAGATGAGAGAACCACGAGAGCGCTGCTCCCCCAAGGTTTTCCAAAAATAGCTAGCAGAGACCAGCGTCTCTTTCTTTGTCGGTGAAACTGGCTCGTCCCATTGAGATAGTAAAGACGATGATATTGGGTGGCATCAACGTTTCCCTCGAAGGTTGGGAACTTGATTTTGGTTGTGTGCTTGGTGTGGGTCTCTGTTATTCTCCTTCTAAACAGGGTTCTTTGAGTGTCTTCAACGACCATTTGATTTTTGGAGCCGAGCTAGTGGCTCTGTGCACGAGGGAACTCATTTCCTTGAGCTGCGCTTTCAACACCCTTATCTTTTTGCTCTGGTCGGTAGGATTGCTTTGGTTAGGCAAGGCTTTGTAGCGATTTGACTTGAGCAAGGATAGGTTATCTGACGTTGGCTTTTTCGTATCCATAGATCCAAAGAGGTTTCCTTTTGAGGACTTCTAGTTCGACTCTTCGTAGGCTTGCGGTCATCACTGCTGGAAGCTTGCTCTTAAGTTGCCTATATTCCTTCTCTGGATCCTGTTGGTTGGTCCTGTCGGTGTCTGTTGGTCGTCGACCCTGGCACCTTATCCTTCTTCGAGATGAGTAATGTCTTCGACGAGCACGAATTTTTCTCTCTGAGTTAGGTTTGTCATGTCTTAAGTGCGTTGTTGACTAGAGTATAATTGCTTCCTTTCAATTGGTCCCCAGCGGAGTCGCCACTTATTGGATCTAAGGGGATGTTTCCCTTTATTTGGGTTTTTTTTTATGACCCTAGTATCCGGAGCCCCGAAGGACTTCGACTAGGCCCAAAGCGTCTGCAGTCACCAAGGGTATCCAGGAGGGCCGCCGAAATTCACTCCATGTTAATTGACGGTGGCCGGGATTCGAACCCAGGTGGCAGAACTCACAGCTGTGAGCTCTTTACCACCAGAGCTAGAAGCTCCGGTTCTTTATTTGAGTTTGTATTTGAAAGAGTGTTAGCAAAGAGGGTGAGGTCGTCGACCGATCCGACGAGCTCACTATGAATAGGAAGTTTACATATATAGATTCTCTCTAACCTCTCTCTAACTTCTCTCTAGAACTTGCTGACCTTTTCTATGTGGATCTTCGTCTTCCTTTTATTGTGCTCCTTCGTCATCATTCAACTACGCGGGACAGGTAGGATCATATCTTTTAGACCAACGAGTTGGTTTGTAGGTCACTGTCTTTCAGGGTCCTAGGGAATAGGTTCACTTACTTCGGCGCCGTCGCCGACCTCGTCGCAGTCTTAACTTTCCTGAATGGGCTTTCTTGAGTGGGCTTGTAATCCATTGGACTTGGGAGTGTCGCCCATATCCTACATTGACTATGGATCGAATCTTATTAATGCAAATGAGAAAGAAAAAAAACAAACACAAATTACCAATTTATATTTTATTTATTGCTATGTTTAACTAATTGAGTGAAAATTACAAGATAAACTAACTAAAATGCTGGCTTTGTACTTTTTTTAGTTTTAAGGCTCTTGTCTTTCATCCTTTTTCATGAACAATTGTGGTTAATATTTCACCCTTTTTCATGAACAATTGTGATAAAATAACATTTATTAACCAAAAATAACTTGGTTTAGAAGTTAAATTCTTAGATCACCAAAAACGTAATAATTTTAAAACGAGAAATAAATAACATGTTATAGATCTCGTGAAATAAATAACATGTTATAGATCTCGTGAAAATGTACTAAATTCGGTCTATAATTTATTAATTAACCAGAAAAAGGTAACATTTATAGATCCACAGATGCAACTTTTCCGGTTAAGTTAAATGATTTTAAGTCTTCAATTTGTCGTTTTATGAAATTATTTACAAAATACCATACGTTACTTTATTACCAATAAAACAAGTTAATTAAGTCATCAAAAACGTCCTTAGTAACTATTAAGAGTCAGATGCATAAAATAAAATAATGGATTAGAGATGCTATAATATTTTAACCATTACTTTACTAATTGCTAATTAATCATATTAAAAAATTTTGATTATAAAAAGATTGGTCTTCCAAAAGCATTGGGAATGGCTCCAACTACGTTGGCAAATATATAATTTTGAGTCTCCATTTATTTTCTTTCTTTTGGTCAAACAAGTGAGAGACTTCAACGATTAATTTTAGTTGTGAAACAAATCTTAGTAAAAATATTACTAAAATATACATAAATCTAGTATGACATAATCATAAAACATATAAATATAGCTCTGACTATAAATTTTTAAAACTATAGTGGACAGTTAATTATTCTTTGATTTTGTGTGACTATTCGTAATATTAATTGTTTATAAACTATTTTTATACAACAGTGGAATAAGTTGCACTGTTCATGCTCACTTTCACATTAAGAAAAATTCTTTAAAATACTATGTTTAATTTTACATCCTAAAATTTCACACATTTTCAAATTTCTAAAATATTATATATATTTTTGTTTCAAAAACTAAACCATAAGCTATAATTAATCAACGAAAATATAATAAATTTAATTTTTCATGTTTGTAATAATTTTGGGGAAAAATAATGGTACTTTGGCAATAGCCAATAAGTAGAAATGTTAATTTTTTTATATAAATTAATTTTGATGGTACTTTTTTATGGAATTCCTCTTTGTATTATTATACATTGAAACAAATAAATTATTTTACAAT